>PVKA01006745.1:0-43956 GCA_004027165.1 Ctenomys sociabilis | reverse complement strand
CTCTCTGTGAGAGCCTGAGAAAAAGTTTTCTCTTCATGTGACTCTCCCCAGGCACACTATAGAACTTCAATCTCTTTCCTCTGTGGCTCCACAATCTTCTTGCTCAGAAAATTTGGAGCTCACCTGAGTCTCATCATCCCTTCATTTGTATTATCTACAAATGTTAGATTTTGTATTTAAATTTCTTGTGAACATTATTGGGCTCTATATCTCTTTTTTGCTACCATTATGCACTACCCAGGTCACAATTCTGTTTATGAAATGTTCCTATGCTTGGTCAGAACAAAAAGACTTAAATTTTATTTTAAACTACTGACCTGCATTACAACACTTAATAATTCGCAATACATATGCTTACTCTCATGACACTGGTGTTTTGTGGTCTTCTATGTTTCTGGTGAGCAGGGCTCACGGAGAGTGGAGTTAAGAATAAAGAGACCTGTTCGTTCTTAGTAAGGCAAATTTGCACCTACATGGGATCCCATAAGGTTGGAATGAGTCCTTGATGGTGCTGCATGGTTGGATGCTGGTACGCACATACGAGGTTAAACAATAATGCAGACATTTCTCTAAGGTGTTTTGAGGAAGAGATTAACATTTTAATAAGTAGATGTTAACTAAGGTTGAATTTTCTTCATAATTTACATGAGGCACATCCAAGCATGAAGGCAAGGCATTTTGCCAGCAGACTGACTTTGATCTTGGGCTCTAACTCTTTCCTGAGTCTCCAGCCTGGTTATCTTGCAAGTTTTAGACTTTTCACTCTTCTATAAGCACACAGTCTAATGCTTAAAAATAAGTTCCTTTCCTCTTTTCACTTCTCTTCCTGCCACCTCCACTTTTCTTTCTTTCTCTCTCTCTCTCTCTCTCTCTCTCTCTCTCTCTCTCTCTCTCTCTCTCTCTATCTATCTATCTATCTATCTATTTCTATTGGTAACTCTCCTTAGGTACATATATATTGTCTATTATTTTTCTGTGTGGCCCCCTAATCTTCTTGATCAGAAAATTTGGGACGCCACTGAGTTACAGGATGTTACAGTACAGGTTCTCCTATATCCTGAGTCTTCACTGATCTTGAAAGGCTAGGGCCAAAATGTTGGCTGTCCTTGCAGCTCTTCTTTTTCTCTAATTTTTGGTCTGAAAACTTACATTGTTAACCCCCCAGATGAGAAACTTAATGATATTATTACCCTATAACATAGGCAGTTGAGTTTAACCCCATTATCTGTATGAATATCAAATATCTTAGACATAACATGGAGCAGATTTTTCACCAAATATTGATATGTTAAACTTCAAATCCCTACAGAATGTGAAGAAAAAAAGAAAAAGAAATGAAAAATATTATTAAAAATAGAAATAAACACATATATTTTTACACAGATATTTAGAAGTCAAACCATATACATTATTGTAGCAGAACAGTCCTATGACTTTTTTTTCTGTCTCTTTTCTTCATTTATTACCCATTTTTTAAACAAATATTTACTTGAGAGACTGTATGGAAATAATTGATATGTCATGACAAGCGGTATGTATTTAGAAGACCAAAATGATAGGCATTCCAAGCAGGACCCTACTATTACACATTGCTATCTCCAGTGCAGTTGCTTAGTTCACAGGTACCAGCATATATGGTTAGTTGGCATGAGAATCCTTCCAATCAACCGCTAATTTCAAAAACTTGCTGAAGATTCTCAGGATCATTGCCTTAACCATCTTGTTCCTATAAACAGGGTATGGTTTTGCCCCTGTCATGTTTTCTAGCTTTTCTCCCTGCCCTCTCTTCATTGTTTAATCCTTGCTGTCCTTTTGTGTTATACCTTTCTGTTTTTATTTCTTCTTTTGAGTTCTTACACTAGGGAGACTATACAATATTACACATGTGGGTCTGGTTTATTTCACGTATTCCATCCTCTTCCTCTTCTACTGAAAGGCCAAGAATAGTATTTTACCGTGTCTCCCTATAGATTGCCCATGTATCATTAAACAACGTTAGTTATATTAATCTCAAGTATGAATTTATTGGTCTTCCAACTCAGTATTCTTTAGACACAGAAGCTAGTCAGCTGTTCAAACATAGTAATATTCATTACTCAAGGTACCGTCGTCAAAAAAATTTATTGATCTCTGTGAACACTCACTGACATGAACAAAAATGGGACAAAGTAATCCTTTTATAGGATTTCACATTCTACATTCTGTTTTGGAAACCTCAAGATCCCATGACATGTTAGGTATTGGGATATGGATCAATCAAGTGCCTTCATTTTGCTCGCATCAGCAATCCTATACCTAGACAGTGAGATTAACTTACCAGAAACACAAATGATATTCACTTGTATTTCTTGCAGAATTCCTTCTCAAAACATGTGTGAGTTTAGTTCTGTCTTATGCCACCACTTCTTTGGAAAAGTTTTATGTTTAATCAGCCCCACTTTGCCCACATGTCTGAGAAATGCAAATCTCTTTTTGTTAGAGGAAATTAGCCCCTGATTAATTTCTATTATATTTATATATTCTCACTCTTGCTTGGCAGCAAGATCTTTGCAAGTGATGGATGGGGTTCCAGGGGGAGGAACAGAGGTGTAACTCCATGGTATGGTTTCCCTTCCCCATCTCTCTGCTTTGAAGGTATATCATCTCACAGCTGGAAGTCACAAAAACACAATACAAAAGTCCTGAGACACAGGAAAATGTTCAGAGAAAGAGAATGGGAGATCAGTTATACAGTGACAGGAGACAGAGTATTCCACTCTAGTCCTGGATCAGCTACTAGCTAGTAGTGCCTCTAGAAACACCATGTCAACTGATTCATAAAATGGGTTCCTTGTGTCATATCTATCTCGGGGGCGGGACATCTAAAATATGGAAACAGATAATTTTGACAAGGTGCATTTAAACATTACATGAAATATAAATGTATTCAAACATCATGTGGTACCCCTCTAGTATGCATAATTTTATGTTTTTATATGAGTTAAATATAAATTTAATAAAACAAAATGAAAATTATATAAAAGGCTTTGGTAGATACTGCCACATAGGAATCACCAAAGATAAATTCTCTGGGCGCTCCCTCTCTTCTGTGACCCTCCTATCCTGTGTAAACTCAAGTGTTCATGAGATTATGAATTAGCTCTGCCTCCACAGTGACCTATAAAAAAATGCAACCTACAAAGAAGACAATTTTTCCAGAATATGTATCCATGGAACAAACAGGGGATAAAAGAAAAACTGAAAGAAAATCCTGGAGTTATGATTATTTTATGTAAAAAAATTAAAATAATACAGAATTTCAAAACAAAGTAGAAAATTAACAATGGTTTTTACTTTGCATATGTCATCTTCAAAGTAGTTGCTCAGATTGTCAGATATAAGTATGGATGCTCCTTGAGATCGTAATGTTAAATGAAATCAGTCTTTTGCAATCATTTACATACCATAGCTTTCTCTACATGAGAAATCTAAAGCATAAAGAACAAAAGATAGATAATAGATGAAAGTGAGTTCAATTTTTTGTAAAAAGAAAAGAAACCAATAGATGGAGAAAGGTATGAAAACATAATTAAGATGTAATGTATACTGTACCAATGTCCCATGAAGAATATAATCATTCTACTATAAGGATATACGAATAAAAACGAAAATGAAAAGAAATAATAGCTACATTCAAACAAAGGTTGTTGGACATAGTTTCATACATACGATTCCATCAATCCACATGAACATTTATAAGATAAATATTACCATTCTCATTTCACAGAGAAAGAAAAGGCTCCTAGCTATGATTCCTGACTGAAGTTAGACAGAAGTACAGTAAGAAAATGAGTTTAGTCCATTGCAAGTCATTGCTTTGAAGACCTGTCTTACATTCCACACTGCTGAGGTTTTAAAACTCCATTACACAGTCTTACAAAAGAATTCATCCCAAAATGGCTCAGACAATCTTTGAGACCCTGGACTGATGTTTCCCTGCTTTCACTGATCTATTAGAGGGCTTCAGCCCTGGAGCCTCTAGACAGAGCAGTTTCAAGCGGTCTATGGGCCTGAAAAGGAGCAGGAAATAAGGAGCAGTGATCATGAATACATGTGGGAAGAAGGATCTCAGAAAAGACCACCAAAAATGAAAATCTAAGTTTCCTAGAAAAAAAAACTTATCTTGAGAGAATAAAAGTAAAGCTCGTAAAAATGTCTGTTGCATAAGAAAAGGACAGGAGACATTTCAACTACTTCCCAGTCATTAAATTTAACAGTTAAACTTCTGGGAGACCATTTTCAGAAAGGACTTATATGATAACATCATGTGCATGGGCATAAAGAGAATTATTTTGGGGGGGAAAAAGACCTTGAGATTTCATCAGTTCCCTTATTGGCCTCCCTGCATCCTTTGATATTTAAATCATCAAAATATTCTCTTTCGAAACCTATCATGTCATCACCCTTGTCGATTTTCTCTTCTTCAATTATTCACTGCTCTAGCACTGTCAGATCCTCATTTGTCAATTATTTTGCATTTGATTGAAGAAATTCTTCATCATCCCTTTCATCTTTAGAAAAATCTTGAATCCTTTTCAAATTTGAAGTTTTCTTTTGCAATCAACTTGCAATGTATTTGTGCTGTGTTTTCAGATGCTTCAGAGTAACCTAATAAAGATTCTGCCCCTACAGAGATAGAACGTCAAGAGCAAAATCTGAGTGAGGATGGGTTTTGAATGATCAGTTTACTAGTACACCCTTCTGTGCAAAGATATCTTTTGTTCTCCTCCCATATATGGCTTTGTTACTTTGGAGGTGATCATAAACAATTAATAAGAAAGCTCCTTATAATGGAAAGAATAGGAAATCCTACACCCTGTATAGCCCTTCATGACAAGCACCCTACTTACAACCATCACCTCTTGTCACCCTGTCCTAGTCAACTTTCCATCATTCTATCAAATACCTGAAGTGTCAGCATATTAAGAGATGTTCATTTTGGCTCATAGTTTTGGGTGTGTCAGTGCACACCTAAATGGCCCCACTGCTTTAAGTTTGTGGTGGCCCAACATGGGCACACAGAAGAAAAGAATGCTTAGTTTATCCTGAGACCAAGAGCAAGAGGGAGGGCTGGGGCTCATGCTCCTTTTTAGGCCCATGTGTCTGCTGACCTAAAGACCTTTCTCTTGACTTGGACCCACAATGCTCCCACTACCTCCCAACAGAACCAGGGACTAAGGGCCTAGTTTATAACATATGGCAATGTTCAAATTCAAAACAATAGGATGTTTGCAAATTGAGACCCTGGTGAGGGTCTCACCCCTGCTGAGTCACTTAGTTAAACTTATAAATTTCTCAAGTTGACACAATGAGTCAATCGTTACAACATCTTTGGGGGCACGTCCTCTACACCCCAGGATGTACAATTGCTGAGCCACTTAATTAAACTTCTAAACTTCTCAAGTTGACACAATATATAGACCATTACATTACCTGAGGCAAGATCTTCTCAGGACTAATCTGGGCCACTCAGGTAATCTGGCTCACTGCCCTTGATATTTAAAACCTATACTTACATTATACCCACTAACTTGTCATGGCCAAAATGAATCACTGGACAAATACTAAATCAATGCGATCAAGATGTAGAAAAGTGTGAGACAGATAGTAAAAGGTCAGAGTTAAGAATCTGTGGAAATCACTCTTTTGCACCACTGGCTCAAATTCACATAGCAAGTTCTAGGTGTGGATCCCAGGCTTGTACTTGTGTGCTGTCCTTCCCTTTGGGCTGCTTTACCTCAAAGATGAATCTGAATAGTCATGTTTAAACTTATGTCACCATTTCCTCTTGACCAACATAGTTTGGCACCTACTGGCTAAATTTTCTTAACCATCTACTTTGATCACTAAGCTTTGATCCCACAAAGCTTAATGACCAAACTCAACCTGGATATAGTGCTTTCTGTATCTTCTGGCCCCAGCTAAGCAAGAAGAAAGCTTTTCCTTCTGCTCCTGCTCTGACCTGAAAGGAAATACATTTGAATGGTAATTCTTAGTTCACAAAACATTTTTTTAGCTCTTATTTCCATGAAATCCTCTCAGCCAATCCCCAAGAAGTATAAATTATAGCCATTTTACAGGCTAAGAAGTTGAGACTTACCAAGGTGAAATGACTTGCCAAATATACTGCTAGCTCATGAGCTTCACATCTTGATGTGACCCATTATATTTATTGTAATTTACTTTTATTGCTAGCTGAGCACTTCCTTTGTGCAACACAATTGGCTGAGACTGCTACAAATATGATTTCATTTAACTGCCCCCATACTGCAGCAGGAGAGTTATTCTCACCCTTTTGTGTCAGGAAAAAAAATAAGAAATAATTGGTGCAGGTTATAAACTGCAAGGTAACAGAGCCAAGGATCCAATCCAGCTCTGTCTCATTTCCTTGCCTGTACTTGAGACCTAAGAAATGCTACACCCTTCTTCATTCATGTTTAGGGGTCAGATCCAAAATCTGGAGTCTCTTGCCTTAAACCCCATGATGCAGGTGACCCATGACCTGGCTTCTCAAAGCAGCTACTGTTCCAGGTTCAATGCCAGAACTTCCACTTTCACTTTGTGTTTTCAGAACCCTGCATTACATCCTGACTTTTATGTCTACCTACAAACAGTTGTTTACTGACCCCCAGGCATTTGGCTCTTACCTATCAGCCCACTACACGAATCTTCCCTTGTCTTCAGTATCCCCTAACAGGGACACTGCACTTATGCTACTTTTGTAGCATGTGATATTTCCAGGCATTTCCACATGTTAAATGTATTTCAATTTAAACTGATGTTTCCTCGAGATAAATAGGTTGTCAATATTTTATAATATATTTATATTTGGCTTATGCCTGTAATATTTCTCATACATTCATTTTCTTTTATTTCTCAGTTAACTTATAGAAAAATTTACCTTTATTTGGGTGTGCAACTCAATGAGTTTAAGATACAAATACATCTGTGAAATCATTATCACAATCAACACACAACACAATTCTATCATCCCTCCAGGTTCTCCCTACTATTGCTGCACAGTCACATCTTTCCTTGCCCCTGATCCATTCATCCCCACCCAAGTTTTATATTTTACAGAATATCATAGAAATGGAATCATATGATCTATAATCTTTTTTATGTATTTAGAATAGGGCCTTAGAATCTCACTGCACAAATTGGACTCATAGTGATTCTACTGTTTTCAACCTCCCAAGTGCTGGGATTACAAGCACGTGCCACCATGCCCAGTCTCCATCACCATCTCAGCATGACCCAGGATCAAACCCTGGTCCCTGTGTCCGTCTAAGCAGGCACTTTAGTCCACTGAGCTATCTCGCCGGCCTTGTAATCTTTTGAAACTGGCTTTTCTAACTCAGAATAATGCTTCTGAGATGCGTTCATAGTTCTTTTTCTTATCACTAGTTCAGTTTTTCTTTCTGATGAGTAGTCTTAAACTGTATGCACTCTAGATTGCTTGACCATTCACCTGCTGAAGGATTTCTGAATTTTATGATCATCAGCTTTCATTGCTTGAGGGTTCAGGAATGATATGCAGGAATAGTGTACTGGCTTATACGGAAAGTGTATTTTTAATTTTATAAGAAAGTGCCAAACTATTTTTCCAGAATCACACCTAATTAAATGTTCTGTGCCCTATGCCTTGTATTTATTCCTAGATTAGTCTACTGGCTTTCTCCATGCTTTGGCAGACCTACAACCTACATTACCTTTTCCCTTGGATTCCAGCTGGCTTTGACTAAAAAAAGACACTGTTGAAAGAAAATGAGCGCAGGACAGAAAGGGTTCCTGAGGACTGATTTGCCTGCCCACTTTCTGAGGGGTCTGCCGTTGCTGAATCTGTCTAGAGCACCTACCACCTCCTGACTGTCACCGCCCTCACCAGTCAGGCCTGCCATGGCCCACTGCACTGTCCTGGATTACTGATGTACCCCTGGCATATTTAGTTGTCCCAAGACACTATGAAACTGGAGGACCCTAAAGCACATAAGTAACTCACAAAAGCGGCAGACCCAAGCAAGACTAAAATCCATGTCTTCTAGAAGACTCTTCAGCCCATATTTTTTCCAGCAAACCTTTAGTTTACCTCCTTTATATCAGGGCTTCTATTACATATCTTCAGATATATTTATATAAGTTATAGACATGAAAATAAAGCCTGAAATTTAGGATCTTTTGAGTGTAAGGAAATTTAAATTTTTCCCTTTTCTCTCCAAAGTTCAATAATTTTATTCTATAAAATAAACTGGCAATATACATATTAACAATGGAAAAATGAATGCAAATCTATTGATGTGCAGAAACACAGGAGCCACACACAAAAGAGGTTCGGTGGTCTGATTAATAGCACTTTGAGCTACAGAAAGACACAGGTGGTTGAGGTAAGAGAAGTGATGACAGAAGTTAATATAGGGTCAGGAAGGGAAATGCAGCAAATAAAGGAAGTATTTATGCAGATAATGCCTCCGAGGTAGTAGTCATCATCCAGTTTCTTCTCTAGTAACTTATCTCCTGCCTCAACCTCCTACAGCCAAAGATTCCTAACTGAAGAAACCATTCAAAGTCCAATCCTGGAGCTCTGGTCCCATAATTTAATCTTCATGGTTCTTCTGCTCTATACTTTATGTACTTTCTAAATCTACAATCAATTATTACTGATTAGTTAATTCACTATTATTATGAAGCTCATTCTCTTCATTATTCTCCTTGAAATATGTAGTGAACAAGTTCAGGCACCTAAATTGGTTTAATGACAATGGAGTGCCCATCTTTGAAAGGTCTCGACAAAAAAAGGGCATACAAAGGAAGAATCATGTGTGTGTATAAACAGTACAGTTAGGATAAATATGTTGTGCTTCTGCATAATTCTGTGAAGCAAGAATAGTTCATAATTCTATGAACCACTCATAGTGGTTGGACAAGATATAATGTCACTCTAGTACTATAGACAACCACTAGGAAAATAACAAGGTAGAAAGTATTAATTATTGAATCTGTGATATAACTCAGGTATAAAAAAATGAAATAAGTAAACAGCTACAACTTAATTCATTGATTAGAGACATCTGCTATAATAATGTCTGTAAGTATAATATCATGTGTGCACCATGTACGATACCAGTTTACAATGTATTAATTTACAAATCTGTCCTGTTGATTTGTCTTGAAACTGTCTCATTGCTATTTGTTCTTCAACAAAATAAATAAAAAAGAAAAATGTAGTGAACATATTAAGTAGGAAAGAGCCATATAAATTTAATAATTTGGGTGGTTCAAAATGATGAAATATTACTATTTTCATATAGCTGACTTGATCAAAGCATTATTTTTCATCATGGCAAAGAGAACACCTTAGTACATCAGTTGAAGGAAATTGGACTGATTCCTAGGGGCTGAGTGGACACTCACTTGGTAAAGATTGAATAACTTAAAATGGATTTTCATCTAAACTTTTAGGGCAATTGTGGACTAAAAACACCTTGCCTAAATATTGAGTTTACCCATTTCATGTTTATGATTCTGCATTTCTGAGAGGACAGAGTCCAAGTGCTGGTGCTCATCCATGGAAGGAGATCCCTTCCTGGGTATGGCTCAGTCCTTTCCCCACTCATGACCCTGTTAGCTTATCCTTGGAGAAAAAAAATGGAACAAACAGGAAAACATTGGATTGGCTCCTGTTCTCCTCTTCTTTTAGGATAACAGGTGCAGGCCCACTTCTCACACAAGTCAGGTTCCCAGGCACAAGGCAGAGGGCTTCATTGCTACAGCACTGCTTCTTCTTGAGTGACATGGTTTGTTGAACCTGGGGCTCCAAGGAAAAGGCTCCACTGTTATCACCTACATATAGCAGTGTGCAAGAGGGCACCGTCCAGGCTCCATCCTTCCAGCTCCTCACTGGCTAGCTCTCCATTTGGATGGGACTAATGCTTGGAGTGGAAAGTTTAGTGCCAAATACCTTAAGGCAACTAAAGATATATGTTCTTTGTCTTCAATGATTTGGTAGGATTTGGGAACGATGATTTATTAGCAAGATACTTTGACTTTCAAATTTCCATCATCTTCTTTTGATAGTTAGAGATGGAATGATGTGCGTGGCATCTCAGTCGCCTTCTCTGGGACATAAGCCCCAACAGATGACCACAACTTAAAGACAGGTTTGTCTTGGCTCTTGTTTTCAGTCCACGGTCAGCTGGCTTCAAGGTATAAGCAGCATGGTTCAAGGGGCTGGGCATAGGAAAGCTGCTCATGCACACAGAAAGAAAGCAATTGGAAGGGAGGAGTAGAGGACACTTCCAGCGACCCACTTCCAGTTAGACTCCACTTCCTAAAGCAAGCCAGCTATTGCACCTCAAGGATCCAAAGACCACATGTTTTAATGCTCCAGTCTTCCAGAGGAAGCTCTGGTTCTAAACCATAACAGTAGGGGAAACATGAGCTTTTCAATCAGGATAGGCTGCAGTCTCCTCTCTAGTCACTACTGCCTGATTCTGTAAAGGCATACCAGAGGCAGTCATATAAAAAGTATCAATAATGCTTGTGAGAGCTACTTCACAGAGCTGTTTCAAATATAAGATGAAATGATACACCATGTACAGGATGCCACAAAGTCCTACGGCAAGAATTTAAGCAAGCATGTGAACTGTGCCAGACTGCCATCACACTGAGCTTTGTCTTCACAAAGGTTAGTGTCTGATGAGGACAGCATACAAGAGAGAGACAGAAAACTGAGATAAGTCCAACTACTGTAAGTGCTTTGAAGACAAATAGGCATAGTGCTGTACCACAGTCGTTTTCCCTGATAAGAAGATACAGGAATGACCTCTCCTCAGAGTAGAGATGGAAGCTGAGAAGAAGGCAACAATGGGCACAGCTGGAGAGAAAAAATTTTGTTGGAGTAAAGAATAAATAATAAACATGGAGACTGAAGAACCTGAGGTGAGAAAGGGCAAGAATAACTGAGACCATGTCCTAGAAACTGGTAATCTCTCAGGGCATATGGGGTGGTAACAGCCTTAGGAAGGATTCTGTATTTTGCATTAATGGAGAGGTCACCTGCCAAAGTTTTTAATCAGGAGGATGCATGACCAGATTCTTGTTTTAAAATGCTAATTAGATCAGTGTGAAAGCTAGAGAGAATTTGTTTCTGCTAGGGGCCCAGACAGGGACAGGTGGAGGGAGGGAGCCAGGGTGTCATATGGGTCTGTTTCCACCTCATTACTTTCACAGGCTTCTGTCTGGAGCTGAAGCAGAGAGATGTGCAGCCTGCCGGATCTTCACAGGTGGATATTGTTGCTGCGGTGACCTGCTTCACAATGTCTAGCTTTTTGTCCTTGGTACAATCAGGCCTCCCTGGGGACTGTTGTGGTAGTGTCAACATTTTCTCAAGAAGTGAAATAAAATTGACCCTGGAGTTTTATTGATGAGTTTCAGTGATCTGCTTCTCAGAGATAAAAAAGCCTTCCACACATTACATTATTGCTAATTTAACACTCTTTAAAAGTCATTGTAGCCTAGTGACTGTAAATATCAAATAGGGACAAACCAGAAATTTTTTCTTTCTGTCCCAGAACTGCTTCATAAACAGACTACATATAAAAACTCCATAATGGCAGGGATCTCTTGAACTTATTTCAATGTTTTTAGTGCAATTTTACTATTCCTGACCCTAATTAGAGAGTCCTTCTTTTCTGTCCAAAAAGATAATTTTGGAGATTATCTTTTATTAGTAAAGATGAAAACATCTACAGAAGGGGGGAAAGAGGCTACTTAATAAATGAACAGGTTTATTCTTGACCATTTGTAGGGTGGTATACATGAGAGGAAGCCCTCCTTCACACTCAAGTTGCAAGTAAAACCTGAAGTTGGAGTTAAAGCCAGCAGTGCCCATAAGTTAATAAACACAGGTTTGAAAGTGTCACAAACTCCTAAGAGTATATGTTGTTGAATAGAAGATACACAGAAAGTATTATAACAACAATGGATGTTTCTCCCCTGCCCACAAAGATGACATGATTTCAGACTTAGATTCTTGCTGGCATTAGCAAAAGTTTCAGATCATAGCTGCTGGTAAATATGAAAGAAACTACACTATCTGTCTAAACTTCTATACTATTTAACTGAATGTCTTTCATTAACAAGGTCATATTCTTCTGGAAAATTCTGACTTACTAGTCCAGTCGTGTAGCTTTTGCATAGTTAAACCATATAGTCTTATGCTTCAAAAGCTAAATATTTTCAAATGTTCATTTACTCAATAACTGTTAACTAAATGTTTCCCAATGTTCCAGGCATTATGCTAGGGCCTAGGTAAGCAAATATGATCAAACAGACTCAGCTATGTCCTCTTGGGTTCATATAGACACATTAAAATTACAATTTTAATGTAATTAAAACTGGGGTTCAGTCCCCTGCGTGCCTTGTCAGCCCCACCCCTGGAGCATGCTGAGATGGTAACTGAGACTGGGTGTGGTGGCATGTGTCTGAAATCCCAGTGCTCGGGAGGCTGAAAACAGGAGCCCCACTGTGAGTCTGATCTGTGCAGTGAGACCCTGTAGACCCTGTACTGAAATATATTTTAAAAAATAATTTAAATTACGATTTCCCATTTTTATCTCAGATGTCATGAAGAGCAATTTATCAGCTTCATTATTATACAGATGAGGAAACTGAAGCCAAGGCTTGCTCTTTTCCTGACAACACATCAGTAGTAGACAGCATGGTCCAAATATATGATATCAGTCTATAATGACATGTATATGTTGATCCATTTTATTTGCTTTATTCAGTCTAAAGGTGCCAAAGAAAAAGGTAGATATTTGGTCAAGGTTTTTGAAACTCATCTTAGAAATGAAAATTGAGTATATATACCACCAATAATACAGGAAAATTGACAGATAAATTCTTCGGATGCCAGTGTTGAAAATGTTGTTTTCTATGGTGAAAACATAACTAGTGAGACCGTGTACTCAAGAAGCTGCCAAGATAGTAGTAGTGGAAAGACCACAGCACTGTTCTTAAGAGAGATATTGAATGGATGCTTACAGCTTTGCCCAAGTCTTCCAGGGCCTCTATTATAAAATGTTTGTGTTCCAGAACAAGGTTGGTGCTTCCCAAGAATCCAGCAGAACAAATCACTAGCCCAAATCAGTTTCATGTGAGAAATATTGGACTTATCTCTACTGTTCTGAATACTAATGGCACAACTACCTATCTACTGTTTAACACTGGCCCATAGTTCCCTTTCCAAAACTTTAAAATCCAAACTCTCAGAACACCAAAAATTTATAACTCATTTGTGATGAAATATTCCCTGACTTTTGGTGATGTTTGATCTGAGCATTGTTTGTTTGTTTGTTTGTTGTTTTTGTTTTTAGCTGGATCAAACTCAGGGCTGTGCACTTGTTAGGCAAGCACTTATGCCACTGAGCTGTCTCCCTGGCAATGAGTTGACTGTAGTATTTTTAAATGTTTTCCTTGGCATGAGCAACGATATATATATGTATATATATATAAAGAAGTTAACAAAAAAGGGGATACAAAGGAAAGACCATTTTGTATCTGTATATACAAAATAGGATAGATATATAGCTACTATCTCTTAATTCATTGAGAAGAAAGATTTGTACTTATAGGGTTTGGACAGGATATCACGTCTGCATCTTTTACTATGAATAACCACTAAGAAGATAATAGTATACAATGCATTAATTATTAAAACTGCCCTATTAAGAAAACTATATAAATTGCAAAATGTCCTAATAAGATATAATTCTAAGAAATAAATAAAATTTAAAAAGAAAAAAGAAATTGCCACACTAATGATATACAGTCCCAACATTCTAGAGGGACATCATATAATCAGTGGAATATGCATCATTTAATTTTCTAAAAATACAAAAATTTCTAACTCTTGAAAAGCATATTATCTGAAGTGTTTGAATAGTTTTATGAACCTGTCTCCTGCCTTGCTAGCTTACCATAGTCCCCATTTTTTATGTATCTTCCTGTCAGTCTTTCTAAGTCATTCCACCACATTCCATAGACTGCTCTTTTACCACACCAAAGGCTTTTGAGTTCTCTAACAAACTAAATTATGAGCTACCAGCCCTCTGCAGAATTACATCTTGAACTCAGCAGAAAGCCTGGTTCACAAAGTAGTTTCTCAGTTGCCTGACAATCATGAGAGGAAGTTTCAGTGCCCTGTCTCTACTGTTTACTTGTAGAAATCACCTTACATCTGTCTGGTTTCTATTTTTAGACCATATACATCATATTCTCTTTGCCCATAGAAAAGAACCCAAGGCTCAGAAAAATTAAGCAAGCTGCTACTCAACTGTGCCAGCCTGATTCAAAGACACTAACTTGTTAGCTCCTTCGGGAAAGAAACAAAATCTGCCATCAGAACAACTGTATCATTTGTAGAGTTCTATAAAAATGAAATCTCAGCCCTTCTTGTCCAAAATTTAAGAATTTTAGGACAGCAAAATAGAGCATTATTCCAAGTACAGAGCCCTGTACAATTGTATCAAATGGATACTCCTGAAATCAGCCCTGCTTTTCCTTTTTTTCCATAGCACCTAATAAAGGACAACCTTATAGGGCTGGTGAGATAGCTCAGTGGACTAAGTACCCCCATGGAAAGCACAAGGATCCAGGTTTTATCCCCAGTACTGTATGCCTTGCCCACTTCAGAATACCAGTCACACCATGCTAGCCACTGAAACCAGATGTGGTGGCACACGCCTGCAATCTCAGCTCTGGAGAGGCTGAGACAGGAGTATCACTATGAGTCCAACCTGTCTTATGATCCCCTGTATCAAATAAATAAATAAATGATTTTTTTTAAATGCAACCTGGTAGAATAGTCTTCTAATTAACTACCATCAATAATAGCCAAAGTAAAGTGATGCCAAGCAAGAATATGAACAAAATGTTGCAGACCTAGTTTCACAATACTGTCTCTTGCTTTAGCACTGCCCATTAAATTGTCTGTTTAACTTACCAGCTGTTTTTTAATGAGCTTAACAAACACTTCTGAAGCAGGCATATTGCTAACAGATAGCAGCACTGCAGAAAGATGACAATGCTTAAAGCTAATTACTCCTAAATCTTTACCCTCTTTCACTACACCAAGGGTAGTCTCCTCCAGAAAACACATGTTCTTAAGACATTGGTTAGCATTTCAGTGTGAATTCAACTGTACTGTATTTCCCTTTATCATGCTGATTTTATAGAAAACCCTAATTCTCAGTACTCAACTCTCAGCTTATCCAAAGTCTACCAACTCATAACATGGCAAGTAAGTTAACCATCTGGTAGGGCCACAGTCTGTACGATCATGCCTAGCTCATAGAAAAGACTGGTCTCATTAAAGCTTATATTCAATTATCTGCACAAATTGAAAGCAAAAGCTTGTAAAACCTGAAACAATACATAATTTCAAAAGTATCTTTTGTGACTGAGCTTTTTTCCCCAACATTCTCATCAAATATGGGCTTTTATAATGTATGAAGAGCTCCATTTATGCAAAATAAAGACCTGAGTGAGATAATCCGAAGACTGGCCAGTTGTCCCCATTTTGTCAATTTATAAAAAAAGGGTCATGCAAGCTTTGAGAAATCTTGAACATAAACCGCCCTAGATTTCTGCTGTTGGACAGGACAAGTCTGGACTCAGAGGCTTCTTTTCCTAGAGTCCCAATCATGTTGGCAAGGAAAACACATGTAATCTCCATGGTCTCCTGCAGCTCAGAGTGGCCAAGGGCTTGCCACCTACTGTACTGCTCTAGGTTCTGTCTCAGAAACAAGGTTGAGATGAGAAGGAAATTGCTAAAAGCAGACCAGGCATGACAGTATTTTGATCCTTGAAGAGTACACAAAATAAGTCCCTAGGGGTCATAAACATGAACTATTATGAATTCAAGCTATCGAATGAAATCAGTCAACAACACTGAAGACCAGCTTTTCAGTACTTCCAAGCACTGAGGGAGTTAATAGCAACAACAAAAATAAATGAATAATTCAGTCATCTCCCTCATGAAAGGAGCAAACAGCCAATTTGAAAGATAAAAGTGAATTCCCACTGGACCTTATGCGCCTCTGGGGCATGTACTCTCTGTTTGCCTTTTATCTCTGTGTAGCCAGAGTGATCTTTCTGAAACAGAAAATCTTCACTAGCTTCTCTTTTTCATAGAATAAGTGCCAATCTTTACTAGTACTTATGGAGCAAGGCATAGTACAGAGAGGGATCAGAAAACCTTTGTGTAAAGATCCAGACAGTGTACACTTTCAGCTTTGCAAGCTAAACAGTTTCTGTGGCAACTACTCCTTCTGTTATGGTAGTGCACAAACAGCCAAGACACTTGGTAAATGAATAGGCAGGCCTGTGGGCCAATGACACTTGACATCCACTCCACGCAGCTTCCCAGCAAACACTTTGCTGAACCTTGGTGTGTTACTGGGTTTGGGAGTCCTGGAGTTGCCTTTCAAACCTGAGCCAAGAATTGATCAAGACAATCACAAATGGTAGCAAAGTACTATTAAAGATAGGAAAAGAAACAGGATCTTCACAGAAAGTTTAGGCCAAGTTAAAGTAGGAAAAAAAGTATATTGTACATTGTGAGGGTAGGCCATCCATGCACAAGAGAACAGAGTGACAGAAGCTCAATCGCAACTGTTCTTACATCATTCACACCTTGTCCTTTATTTAATCAATTTAATCATTTAAATAATAGAGTAGGGCTCACTTCCTCAGAAAATATCAAGCTATATCAAGCACACCCTTTTTATGCACTATTGCTCCAAAGACCTCACCTCCTAACTTATTCGTTTGTTTGTTTGTTTGTTTGCTTTTGGCAGAACCAGGGATTGAACTCAGGCCCTTGTGCTTGCCAGGGAAGCACTTATTCCACTGAGCCATCTCCCTGGCCCCTAACTTATTCTTTTTGCTATTACTATTATTATAGGTATACAGCCCCATAGCAAACATACTTAATAACTTTCAGAAGATTATTGATTTTTTTTTAATTTAGAAGGCTTTTAAAGGCATCTTTACTTTTGTTCTTTTCCTTTTTTTCACCAGTCATCTCTCTGAGTCAGAAATTTCACATTCTGTGATGCTAGTTTAACTAAGTTACTTCTTCCTCTGGGCTCTTGTTCTTCAGATGGTGAAAAATAAGACTCACAAACAGTAATGGGAAAAGAACTGGATGTGATTTATTGGAAAGAACAAAAAAAAAATCTCTCACTAGTAAAGAAGGGTTCCAAAAGGGAAGATGTTCCCAAAGCACCTAAACCCAGAGGTTTATGAGCAGCCTGTGATGGGCATGTGAAATGGGCAGCACATCATTGATAGTTGTCATCTGCTGCCACTTGGTAAGCATATGAAAATGAAGGTGCCACTATTGTTAAGAATTTTGTTCTTAGGAAAGCAGACTTTATTGGTCCTGTGTCCTTTGTGTTCCAAAGGGCTGAGATTTCATTTTTATAGAACTCCACAAATGATACAGTTGTTCTGATGGCTTTTTGTTCTTTGTGTTCCAGTTTCCTGAGACTTATCTGTCTCTCATCTCTGTAAATTTGAATTGTGTTTAATGTCAAATGTATGGAATTCTAAGTTCCCAGGAATATGTTACAACATTCTAAAGAACCCTACATATGTCTAATTATCCAAGTTTTCATTTCAAGTTATTTGATTAGTCTATTATTTACCTTAACTATGATCTCCTGCTTCAGGTAGGAGAAGGTGGATTGACAACTACTGGTTAACTTGTAAAACCCAGTTGAACTGAGCCTTATGGAGCTTAATGGTGTGGGAGGCCTACCTGAGGATCGTTGCCAACAAAAGAAAAAGAACTGGAAACTAGAAGTTTAGCTGTTGGTTCTCCTGGAAGGCTTGTTGTGCTGGCTTTCCTGATATGAACTTGGCTGTTCTCATCATTGAAGGAGCTAGGGATGTTATTGTCATTGAAAATGGCTGTGGTTCACTTTGAGGGAGCTCTGGTTTTTACTTTGCATATTGCTTCCCAGTTCCCTGAGGGGAAGATGGTGCACTGGTCAATGTTCTGGTCAAGCTTGTCATGCTTATGGAAAACCCTTCCCAGTCCTCGTTGTGGCCCAGGAAGTTTGTACTTGTAAATGCATAGAAAAGTTATTAGAATTCTAGTGAGTTCATTCCAATCTATCAATTCCAGTGCAATGTATGGCAAGATTAAGACAGTAAGGCATAGTTGCGGTTATGGGGGACCAAGAGTCCTAAATCCAGCCACAAAGATGGCTATCTGGAACAAAGGCCTCAACCTAGGACCAAACCTAAGTTTTATAATTTGTAAAGAAGGGGGAGATAAATGACTGTGAGAATTGTGGGAAACATGTCAGCACAGTGAGCTGGGCTAGGTAGGAAGCCTGCATTCATCTGCATTCATATGTAGAGAGAATATGCAGAAAGTATAATCTGCATTACACAACTGAGATAGAATCTAATATTTTGGATTTGGTGTTTCATTCCACTGTGTGTAATCCTTCAAACCACAGGAAGTCAGAGCCTCTATCTCAATGCTGGATCCCACTTGACAGCATGGAGCACTGGCTCTTCATCCCATCCCATGCCAGCTCACACAAGAGAAGAGAGGTTCTGAAGAAAGACTACATGTCATTACCTCTGTTGGGCTGATGTGCGTTTCTTAAAGCCAATTCAAGGAACAAGGACAAGTCATAGTCATCTCAGTACATATTAATACATGGAAATATGGTCAAGTTCAGTCAAAATGGAAAGGAAAACTCCTTTGGAAATGAAGGAAAACTCCGTCAAGGAGAATTGTCCAGATGACCCTCCACAGCACTGGCTTTTCTGATATGGAGTTGGCTGGGCTCATCATCAGAGACACACAGGACCTTATTGCTGCTGAGGATAGCTGTGGTACTTTTCAGGGGAGCCCTGGTTCTTACTTTGAATGCCACCTCCTGGGTCCATCCCACTGGTACAGATTCTAAATCCCACTGGTGAAGACTTTCTAGCTTCCACCACAGACGCTGGGGCCCTCCAAGCACAGATCCATGAAACAGGCCTGCATGAGACATTGTTGTGGGTTCTGGGCCTCAAGCTGTGGCCATTGATATGGGCTTTAGATACCAGTTGGACTCATGTAGGACATTCCCATGGGATCCAGTCCTTAGCTGTATTCTTTGAATCTTTTTTATACAGACATATTTCCTGCACTCTTTTAGACATTACTCTTTGGTTGACTATCCCATAAATCATGTGTCCTATATTGTTTGCCTCACAAACTCTACAACAGGTAGCTGCAATGTTAACTAAATGCTGCTGATTGTTTAAAAAAGAAAATTCCTCTTGAGAAGATGCTATTTGTCCAAGATAAGTTCAAAGTCTAGTCACATAGGGACAGAGAGGATCTTCCAATAAAGCATCAAAGAGGTCTAATGGTGATAATTTTCTGTGACAAAAGTTTTGAGGAAGCCCCAGTTTTGTTGCATTTCCTATACTGGCTTTCATCACTAAAGTGAGCCATTGCTTTACAAGGTCACCATATTACTGGAACAATAGGGAGAGCAATAAGACAAGGTGAAATAGCATTATACTCTCCATTCTTACCAAAATTCTGCCAGTTTTCTGACATGAAATTTCCAGATTTCTAGATTTCAAATTATTTCCAGAGTTCTAAAATCTGATCTGGTTAATTTTTGCAAGTGTTTTCATTATTTATGGATGTCGAGTTTGGATATTTTTTAACTTTTTAAACACTTTATTTTATTTATTTTTGTTACTTTTATTATTATTTTTATTTTTTTCATAATTTTATTGAAGAACAAATAGCAATGAGACAGTTTCAAATCATATTAGTTGAACAGATTCAATAATTAATACATTGCATATTGTTCTCTTAGTGCTTATTTGTTGTAGAAGGTGCAGACATGATATTCTATTCGCAAACACAATTAAAGCAGATCCCTCTATTCATTGAATTAAGAACAGCTAAGTTTGGATTTTTAATATGCCTATTGGAAGTAGTTTAAAGGTTTCTGCATTCATAAATGAACTGTAATATAGCTTTATGCCTGAATAGACTGTAATCTGTGACTGTAACAAGAAGCAGAGTGTTAGCCAATAGGAAGTATCCAATTGTTCAAACCACATTGGGATAAGATACACAAAACTGGAACCAATCAGGCTGTTTCTGCTTCCCCTTTTCTAGCTATAAATACAACCTGCTCATGTGACAAGGCCAAGCATTCTGAACTACATTTGTGTCTGATGGCTGCCTCATTCCAGAAGCCTAAATAAAGCCCACTGAGAACAACAAAACTAGATTTGTTGTAACTTCATTTTCAATATGGAGGAATATATTTTTGAAGACCTTGATCCACCATTCCTACTGATGTGTCTCCCATCTCCTTGTTTCAAAGCTCAGACAAACAAAATGATATACCTCTTGTGAGAAGAAGCTTTGATCTTTCAGCACAATTTGATTCTATGTTTTTTAAGCATTTTATAAAACTTCTAAGAGATTATATTATTTATAATCAGCTAATTCACACAATAAGTGCAAGCTTTATTTCTTCTGTTTCTTTTGTGTCCATCTTTGCCTATCACGTTAAATACTTTAAAGGACTGAACTATGTCTGACTACATACTGTATATAAGTATTTATTTATGAAGCTCCATATTTATGGAACTGAGGCCTTCACAAGATAATTAAAAGAACAAGCTCTGGAACTGTCTCTCATAAGCACAGATGTCTCATACAGTTTTCCATCTTTCTGCTCATCACTTCTGTTTCAGAATGCTAATGTCTCTGGCTTTAAAAAAAATATTATTTTTAAGGTTTTCTCCATGTGACTCTAGAAAGGTCGAATGGAAATAAAATGAAGATGCAAGAAATTATTTCTAAACTATATGTTACTAAATGAACCCAAGCTAATGAATTTTTTCCAGAGGCTTCACTGATTTTCTGTGTTTTTCCCCTACTACTTTACGGTGTTATTTTCTTCTCACTCCTTATTCCACTTCTTCCTCCCATGTCTTTCAAAATTAGCCAAGGATCCTCATTTCCCATAGGAAACAGGCAGTGATGTGTTCATGTGTATTAAATGACAGATGACACACTTTTTTTAATTTTTATTTTTGAGATAGGGTCTAGGTAATTTTTTTATTACTTTTTTTGTCTTTTTGAGAAAGGTCTCACTATACAGTTCAGGCTGGCCTTAAGCTCACTTTGTAGCTCAGGCTGGTCTCGAACTCACAACAGTCCTCCTGCCTCAGCCTCCCAAGTGCTGGGATTACAGGCCTGTGCCACCATGTCTGGTGACACGCTTTTTAAAAAGCATAAAAAACTGACTTTTAGAGATTTCCTTCCAGACTGGGTTCAGATTTTATCTTGGAAAGTTTTTGTCTCAGCCTCAGTTTCCTAATCCACTAAATAATCTCTACAGTTTTGTTTTTAAAGTTCCATAGTTCTCTTATTATAAAGTGATTACTTCTAGGCACCAAATTATTAAAGAATATATGAATTCAAAAGAGAACACAGAAAGATGACCTTGCCGTGTCTTATGGCATGACTCATGAGGTGAGACATTTTGCCTGTTCCAGCCTATTAGCAATGCTGACCAGAATAGATGTTTTGACTCTTCAGGTTCACAATTAATGTCTTCTATGGTATGGATAGAGAAAGTGACATAACTGTACAAGTACTACATATTTGACTTATTCAATATGATACCTTCAACCACATCAAGTAATAGATACCCTATTTGCCTTAGATTAATTTCTTGCTTTAGATCATAAAGCCACTATAATGAAATACCATAGGCTGGAGAATTATAAACAACAGAAATTCATTTGACCTATTCATGTCCCAACATACTTAGTGTCTCATTGGGATCCACTTACTTGTTCATAAGCAGTCTTTTCACTGTGTTATGTACTCACATAGAGGTACAAAAGGCACAGCAGCACTTTGGGGTCTCTTTTATGAAGTCATTAAACTTATCACCTAATTACCTCTCAAAGGCTTGTTCTAATACCATTACTTTGGGGGTTAGGATTTCAACACATGGATTATAGAAAGAAACATTCACTCCAAAGCATTTCCCTTCCTTTGCATTATATTTCATTTCCTTGAGCCTTATCTTCCAACTATGTGATGCAGAGAATAACACTTTATTAGCTGTGTAAAGATCAAGATAGGCAATGTATATTAATATATAAATGGGATCTGAGCTTGTGAACTTCACTGGGAAGCCTAAACTGAAGTTATCTGTACATCTGGTAGCTGGTGAGGACTCATGTGATAGATAAGGTGCATGTTGGCTCTGTTCTCACGTGATAGAAAGACAGCTCTCTGGAGCTCTCTTAGTGCTTTTTTACAAGGGCCCTAATTTCATCATGGAGGCTCTACTCTCATGACCTGATCAACTCCCAAGGGCTCATCACCTTTCAACTCCATCACATTGGAGGTTGACATTTCAGTATGTATAAATTTGAGGGGAAAAGAAACATCCAGACCATGGCATAGATGTTCATTATCCTTCTAAATAGGTGACTTTATGGGGACATGGTTGGTGGTATTCCTTTCCAGGGGATAGTTGGCAAGTTTGGGAGGTGGCATATTCCTGTTATGCATGGTGTATAGCCTTAAGATATTGCCAAACAATATGCAGTATACACAACCAGCCACCTAAAGAAATAATTATTCACTCCAAACTAGCAATAGTATTAAGGATAAAAAATAATTTCCCTAAGTGAGTGCTACAGCAACTGCTGAAGCCAGTTTTGAATATGTGACACACAGACTTCTGCCTAAATATTTATGATTTCTTTTCTTTAAGTCATAATATGCAAAAGACAAGGAAGTTTACCATCTGTCCAGTTCCAAGTAAACAGCAAGACAGAAGACAAAAATCCACCTTTTCTTCCTCCTTTTCACCACCCTTCCCTTTCTTTTTTCTTTGTCTCTCTCATCAGCCTTTTTCCTCAGAACTCCTTAAAGATGGCTACCAGATGCAAATAAATCTTTATGAAGAGGATCAAGCCACACAATTTGCATTTCAAGCTCACCATGGAAATTGATGCTGTTACAACAGTAAGGACACTTGGAAAGCTGATTTTCTCTAATAATGTATGCACTCCATAAAGCAGAAATTGTTGTTGTCAGAAAAACTTCACTAAAATATCAGGATATTTGCCTACACTCAGAAAGCTTGTCATATAAATTGCTGTTGAGCAGGGACTGTAGATGAGGTTAGAACTTGCCTTTTGGAAGGATAATTTGTCGCCCCTGTCAGCCTAGCTGGAGTTGCAAATAATGCTAAAATGAAATGAGCTACATTCTCAGAAATTCTGTGCTTTATATTGCAATGGGCAGTGAGGGAAATAGAGCTAAGTAATAGACACACTTGTATCCTTACATTTCACCCAACTATTGCCTCCCCAGTGACATGCAGCACGTTTATGTGAGGATGAGACATAGCCTGAGACTCTTGATTAAAAAGTACTCATACGAATAGGGTTCAGAGCAGCATATTAGAAAACAAACACACACAGACAGTGATAAGAGCCTCCACAACATCAAAACATACCGGCCTGTAAAGCCCTCAAACAAAAATGCCATGAAGCATACAAGCATTAGGTTAATTTCAAGTGGGTAGTATTAAGAATGACTTTTCTATGAAGTTGTATCTGAGCTAAGCTATAAAACACATGTAAGATTGAAAAAAAGGACTCATTCACTTGAAATCCACTGAATTTCAGGCAAAATTAAATGTGAAACAAGGTATATTTTTATTTCTACCAATCTCTGAAAACTGGCATGTCTTTCAGTTGCTAATATAAACCCCATACACACTGATCTTAGCAGAATATATGATTTTTGTCACCAGATAAATTCCCAGGTACTTTTTCTCATAACACTGCTACAGCAGATAATCTAAATATTGCTTGTGTTTATCACTTCTTTAAATAACAGTAATTGTTAGACAAATTGTTGCATCTTATTATTTAATGCCCTCATAAAAATGACATATATTATTGACTCTTGAATTTAGCTATTTTAATTTTCTTGGGTAGTTTTAAATATGTTTGGTTTTCTTTATAAATTTATGGATTTTTACCTCATGAATTTTTAAATGTTAATGTGGCAAGAAATGAATAGATTGCTTCAGATGACAAACAGACCAAGGGCACAAAAGAGCTAAGAATTCGTAGCAGACAGAAAATGGAGACTGGAACACTCTACACAGAAGAATAGAAATTCAAATGACTGGAGAATGACAATACATAATATTTTCACTGTATCTCTGCATAGCCCAGATGCTACATTGTAGCCAATTTTATTTTCCCAAATGCTCTATGATGAATTATGATAATTTCCCCCATTTTTCAGATCAAGAAGCCACAAGAAAGAGAGGCTAAGTTACTGGTCCATGGTCAAACTGAAGCAGAGACAGCCAAGAGGGATTCATCCCAGAAAGGTTGGGCCACTAAGTGGAACAAGAAGCAGAGGAGGCTTGAGGGTCATTTACATAGTGCATTGTGTCATCTGCAAATAATGATAATTTTACTTCTTCTTTCCCAGTCATTATTCCTTTTATTTCTCTCTCTTGTCTAATTGCTCTGGCTAATGTTTCCAGAATTAGGTGGATTCTGGATTCCAGAAATAGGAGTGGGTGTGCTTTTCTTGTTTCTGATTTTAAAGTGAAGGTTTTCAGAATTTTCCCCTTTAGTGTGATGTTGGCTGTTGGATTGTCAAAGATGAGTTATCCAGTTGAGATATAGACCATCTGTTCAGTTTTCTGTGGGTTTTTACCATGAATAAGTGTTGGATTTGTCAAAATGTTTTCCTGCATCAATGGAGATGATCATGTAGGTTTTGTTCTTGACTTTATTGATGTGATATATTAGACTTATTGACTTCTGTATGTTGAACCATCCCTGCTTTCCTCGGATGAATCCTGTTGGTTGTGACTAAAAATCTTCTTGATGATTTGCTGCATTCTGTTTGCTAGTATTTTACTGAGGCTTTTTCATATATGTTCGTTAGACAGATCAGCCTATAGTTCTCTTTTTAGTTGTGTCCTTCTCTGGTTTTGGTATCAGAATAATACTTGCCTCCCTGAATGAGTTTGTGAGAACTGCTTTCCTTTCAACTTCATTCAAAAGCTTGAGAAAAGTTGACATTAAATCTTCTCTAAATTTCTTTTAGAATTCAGCTATGAACCCACTACAACCGAGGCTTTTTTGTTGGTATGTTTTATATTACATTTTTATTTCATTTCCTATTATTGGGTTACTCAGAGTTTGTATATCTTCTTGACTCTGCTATGCCATTTCATATATATCTAGGAAAGTGTCCATTTCCTCTGTGCTTTCCATCCTGTGAGAATAAAAATTTTGGAAGTAGAGATTGATGATCTTCTGAATGTCTGTATGGTCTGTATTAATTTCACTCTTTTCATTCTTTATTGCATGAATTTGGTACGTTCCTTTTCTTGATTAGGTTGGCTACAGTATTATGAATTTTATTTATTGTTTCAAAGAACAAAATCTTTGATCCATTTATTCTTTGTATTTGTTTTCTTTATCTCCATTGCATTAATTTCTGCTTTAATCTTTATAATTTCCTGACTTGTTTGGGCTTTGGGCTCAAACTGAGGAATGGGTACAGAAGATGTGATATTTTTACACAATGGACTATTATTCAGGTATAAAACAGGATAAATTTGAGGCTTTTATTGGAAAATAGATGCAGCTAGAGACCATACTTGTAAGTGAAATACACTTGATCTTAGCCAAAAGGCCGAGAAGCAATTGTTGTAAGTGAGATAAATCAGACCCATGTCTGCAAATAGTGTGTTGTCTCCTTAGTGTGAGACCTGAAAGAGAAAATAAAATCTGAAGTGTATAACAAACACTGGGGAAATAGAATAAACCTATTCAAAATGAAGGAATTACTAAGTTGAGGATGCGGACAAGAGAGCTAGTAGGGAAAGATATACATCTATGTATATAAGCAGGGTGTTTTGGACAACTGTACTGTGGATTTCAGCTGGTCTATGGAAAGGAGCAGTTAATGCTAAGTTTGTTTTGTATCTTTTTTTCAACTATTTGACCATTTTTCCTTCTTAATTTCTTATATATTTCTCTTTTTTCTTTTTTCTTCTTCCAATTTTATAAGCATATATTTGATAATATGAATATTTAATTTGAAGACAATGCTATGCATTACAACAAGAAATTTATATGATTCTGTTAAGTGAAATTCTGCATCACTTGTAACTTTTCTGTTTTAATACTATTTATACTTTCTTTCAAAAAATTTAAAAAAAGAAACACAGGAGGACAAACATACTTGGCTTTGAGTCACAAAGAGAGAGGAAATCTAGTGATTTTCTCATCTATCAGTTATTTTCCTATTATTGGACAAAATATCTGAGAAACTCCACCTCCTATATCCTTAGGACATGGGCAATTGTGGACAAACTTATTACCACATCATAAACATTTGAAGATCTCTAATACAACTCCAACAGAGTCCTCATTCCCATCTGAAACCTCCCAATTCTAACCTTTGCTGGGTGTTTTCCTATTAGTATTCTGGTATTCTGACATCCAGAAAAAAACACCCATCTGAAACTTCTTACAGTATCCTGGGACTTCTTATCCTATATGTCCATCATGAAACTTTTCTTCCAAACCAAGTTCAAATATCTCTGAATCACATAATCAGGTGGAGTCACATCAACTCTGAGGCTGACATCAATTTGCTGTATTAGACATTTTCTTGTTGTTGGGCAAAATACCTGACACAGAGCAAAAGAAGCTCACTTATGGCCTCGGGGAAGTCAGTCCATAGATAGCTAGTTCTGTGGCAAGGACATCATGACCTAAGGGTGTAGCAAAGCAAAGCTACTCACTTTATGATGGCCAGGAAGAAGAGCAGGGTAAGAGCACTAGAAAGAGTCCAGGGATCAGAGATAGTCTCCAAGGTCAGGCCTTTATGACCCACTCAGGAACACTGAGAAGTGTGCTTGGCAAATCCTCTAGGCAGCTCCCAAGCCAATCAAGTTGAAAGTTAACCTTAACCAAGGAGCACTAATTGATGTATTCAACTGAATTTTAGAAACTTGGATGTAATCCTCCCTACTTAAGTACAATTTGTGTTTGGAGGATGCTTCTACATTTTAGAACTAGGCCAAAGATGTGAACCAATGGAGGAGGTGAAAAATAGATAGGCAGACAAAGCATAAAAAAAAAATGAGGAAATTATTCTGAGTGAAAGAAAGAGGTGAAGATAACAGAAAATGAACAAGCAATAAAACACTGAAATAAGCCCCTAATGAATATTTTTAATTTCTTTTTTGGAGGCTCTTTAAAGTAGAAAAGAGTTGACTTCTTGGATTTATGTAAATCCTGATATGCAGAGACAAAGAACAGGAAACAAATGAATTTCTAGGTTCTGACTCACCTGTTCATGAAGGAAAAGATCTGTACAGGTAATGATAGAACAATTTGGACCTCCAGGCACAAAAAAAAGAGAGGGGAAAAAAAGGATAGTTGCTTTTCAATTTTAAAATTGGAATGATAGGTGTATATGAGTGTGCATTTGTGACTATGTATATACATGTTTTGTGTGGGGATGTGAATTGTTAAATAAAAAAGTAAATAATTGGTCTTGAATTATTCACAAATATTTATGGCTATGCTGCAATATTATGTGAAAATAATGAGAACATGGCATATACCTTCAGCAACTTAAAGAGCCTGATTATGAATGTGGCAATGTCTACATATAAAGAAAGGGCAATAGATTTTTGAGGGCAATGGGGAAAATATACAGTGGTGGATAATTTACTAGCAAGGAGGTGAGTCATTTTAAATATCTGAGAAATCTCATCAGCCTAGGAAAGAAAAGAATCCTGAAGCTAAGTGATTAAAATGTACTATAATAAAGAAAAACATTACAGAAGATTTATAATACAGTCACAGAACCAGTTATTAAATTCGGCAACGTAGCTTGAATAAGGAAAGGAGGAGATAAAGAGACAATATAGGGGAAGTTGTTAAAACAAAGTTTTCACTTTTATTCAAGACTTAAGTAAAATTTTAAGAGTGAGAATATGCAGTGGAAATCTTAGCGGTATGTGGGCAGAATTTACTTTTATTGAAAAAGAAAAGTTAAACTAGAAAAATATGTTGAGAAAATGAACAAATTCCAAAAGCACAATTAAATTATCAGTAGAATAGCATTTGAAATCATTGCATGGGGAGGGACCTTGGAATGCCACTTGGTCCAAATTAGACTCCATACCAGAAGACAAAGGAAAAGGATCCACTGAAGTGCAGTCCCACTGGGGAAGAGGGTCAGTACTACTTCTTTGAATACATGTATCATCTAGAAGCCTTCTGATTGCCAGTGACATAAAGCTGAATCTTCCTTGAAGAAATTTTTTAAAAAATGATTTGATTTCTAAGTAAAGATGAGTCAATAGTAACTGCTAAGCTCAGCTTAAGATAAATAGCACAAATGGCTTTTTAAATATTTGACTTCTCTCTGAGCTCAGCTCTACATTTCTCCTCTTGTGATTTCTTTCTCACAGACCCAAACTCCCTGGTCTTATAATAGTATCAACAGCTCCAGGCCCTATCTTCTTTTTGTTTCCCAAAGCATTGCTCTCCCCATAGTGATTAAGAATAAGCCTTGGGGCTGATGATCTCTGGTCACACTTGGTTCTTCTGCCTTCCCTAAAGTAACGACTATGATCAAAGGAATAGGATAACTGGCTTAAATCAATCTGGCCCCAGCTTCAGAGAGGAAGGAACATGATTATATGAGTTCTCCAAGACAACTTCCAAATACAAAAAGGGCTACAAAAATTATAAATGTTCACAAAGTAACTAAAACTCCTATCTTTTGTCTCACTTAAACTTTCTTTGCTAAAATTTTAATCTATTTAGTTTTATTTTGATCAGTGGAGATATTCCACAGTGCAAACTATTAGTCAAAAAAATCTCCATTCTTACAAGGGACAAAAGTCTTCAGATAATTTATGTTGGTAGTCTGCCCAATTATAGCAATCATAAGTATTTTATGAGTTCCTTTATTTGCTTTCAAATGAAGAAGACAATGACAGAATGCACATTTAGGAATATAAAATGACCTGTCTACACAGCCATTGGACTGTCATGCTTTATAACATATAAGGAACTATTGAGTAGTTTTTTTAAAGTTTCTCTGGTCATTATGTACTCCTCTCTACCATGAAACATCTGCCATCAAGTTGCTCCAGAAACTGGAAGGAATGTCAGAACATATTAATTACCAACCTACTATACTCCAGTACAGTTAATACAGTTTAGAACAACAAGTCATTGGGAAAATGACCAAGGATAAATGGTTATGAGCATCACCAAAGTCCCTGCAGCATACAGCATAGCACCACAGAATCTCTTATTAAAGTCAACAGAATGTGATTCTCTGATAGAAGGAAAAGACACACAGCATTCTTGGATATCTGAACATATTACATTAAACATTTTCATCTGAGAAGAAAGGTTATAGGTTACTCCTATATTTTGTTTTTTCTTGCATATAATTACAAATGTCAACCCATGTGCAGCACACAGTTCACTAAATACACTAAGGGGAAACCACATATCTCTGTAGGGGTTGAGGGAAGAAGCAGGAGAGGCAAGTATCAATGTGCCATGCATTGGTCTGTGCCAGTTCACTGCATCAATCATGCAGAAGAAAATGTATAGAGTTTGGCCATCAGTCCTGAAGATGGCTGGGGAAATACAGCAGCCCTACCCACTCCCACAGTCATTCACCCAGATTTTCACTGAGTCCAGCCACCCACCCTTGAACTCAAGACTACCTGGGGGACAGACCTACCACAATGACCTGAAGGATCCTTGGGAAGCACTACCCTGAGCCAATCCAACCCACTGAGATAGATTTGCAAAGTTTTGCCCTTCACTCATCAGCATCTGATTCTTCTTCAACTGATGCTTGGCCCTCTCTCCATAATGAGGTTCAAGCCACATTGAACCCCACTTAGCAAGAGCTTTTGTGAACCTACATTACCCTCCCACTCACCTGAGAAACTTGATAACCTTTACCCAGAACATCTACCATTACTGCAAAAAAAAAAAAAAAGAGAAAAAGAAGGAACAAAAAGGCAAAAAGGCAATCATAGACCTCTATCCCCCCCAAAGCAAGTCCAGAAAACAAGGTTATAGAAAAAAATTGAAAGTCACACACCTGAATTTCTTTTCTTTTCTTTCTTCTGCAAATCTTTATTCCAGAGGGGCTCAGTGCTTCTTGGCAGCTGCCTTCCTCACAGCAGCCAGCACATTGCTCAGCTCCTCGTGATTCCTCTTCGTGAGGATGTGTATCCCCACCCTTTTCGTGATGAACTTGAGGGCGCATTTGTCCTTGGAGACCTTGAGAAGCTCCATAGCAGTCCTCTCACAGGGGGCAAAGCTGTACCCTTCCTGGATCATGTCCCACATGAACTTGGTGTGTTTGGTGAGGCATCCAAGATGGCAGCTGTGTCAGTTTGCTCACATTCTTAGTTACCTTGTGGCCTTTGTTGAGGCCCACAGCCAAGGGATAGTGGAGGGTCATGGATACTGTTCTTCAATGGTTGCTGTGGTGGATTACACCTGAAATTTCTGAGATGATAGCCACTAAAGTAAAGGAACAATTCCATCAGGCTATGGAGGAAATCTCCAGGAATAATCTCACAGGTAAAAAAAAAAAAAAAAATGACAACAATCACAAAAGAATTGTTCAATACATCTAAAGAAAATACAGATTTAAAAAATAGAAGGTAATAGGAAAACTGATAGAAACATTGAATGAACAATGCAGAAAAGAACTAGAATGCATGAAATAGATTCAAACAGATATCCAGGTCATTAAGAATTTCATTGAAAGATGGAAAAGCCTCTTTAATGAAACAGAAGATAGAACTTGAGACTGTAACATACTAGTCCTGAAGCTAGTGAACACAAAATGAATCATCTCTTAAAAAATTTGAGAAACCAGGAAATAACAATGCAACAGCTACAAGATGATGCAAAGAAAAATAATATAAGACTAATAGGTACCAACACAACTGCTGGAGATAAAAGACATAAAAAGATTGATTGCAGTAGTAGAAGAAAATTTCTCAAGCATGGGGAAGTGATCTGATATGATAACTGAAGCATATAGAATCCTAGCTAGCAACAAACAAAATAAATATTCATCCAGATACATAATAATCAAGATCCCAGATACTGAACAAATGAACAGAATATCAAATGCTATTAGAGAGAAGAAACAGATCACCTACAATGGAAAGCCCATCAGAATCACAAAAGATTTCTTAACATAGACAATAAAATCATGAAGAGCTTGGAGTGAGATAGTGTAGGTCCTGAAAGAAAATAACTTTCAATAAAGATTGATGTATCCTAAAAAGCTATCAAATTTAATGGAGAGATCAATTACCTCCATGACAAAGAACTGTAGAAATTCATGACAGCCAAACCATCCCTACAAATAGTAATGATAAATATTTTTGAAAGAAACAAAGATGACCACAACTTCATCAACAACAGAAGAGAACTACCAAGCAGAGCAAGAAATTAAGCAAAGGGTAAAAGTGAGGATCGAACAGTAGCAAAACAGCATGATAAAGATAAGCCAATACATATCAGTTAAACTAGCAATGTAAAAGACCTCAATTCACCAATCAAAAGAAACAGAAAGGCAGAGTGGCTCAGGAAACAAAATTGAACAACATACTACTTGCAAGAAACACATTTAACTCAAAAAGAAATTAATAGACAGAATATCAAAGGATGGAAAACAATACTCCATGTGACAAAAATCCAGAAAAAGCAGGTGTAGTTATTTTGGTTGCTTACAATGTCATCTTCAAACCTTTGTCTCAAAAGAGACAAACAGTAAAAAACTTTCTTCAAATTAATTTTTGTTTGTTTGTTTGTTTGTTTTGGTACCAGAGCTTGAACCTCAAATTAATTTGAAACTAGAACAGACCCAGAGTAGCAAAAGCAATCCTAGAGGTAAGGAAACAAAGGAAAGACAGGAGGTAGCACAATCCTTGACCTGAAATTATACTATAAAGCTACGGCTATAAATCCAGCATAGTACTGGCATAGAGTCAGACCTGAGGAACAGTGGAACAGATTAGAAGGTACAGGCATAACTACAATCACACCCAGCCACCTTATCTTTGATAAAGGGGCTCACTGAAAGAAACATAACATCTTTAAAAATGGTGTTGGAAGGGCCAGACAAATAGCTCAGCAGATCAAAGTGCCTGAAAGCCGGCGCAGGGGGTTCGATCACCAAGCCTGCCTTGCCAGCCCTGCCCCCAGGATGCATTGAGACAGCAATTGAGACTGGGTGTAGCGTCCTGTTTCTGTAATCCCAGCACTTGGGAGACTATAAATAAGAGGATCAATACAAGTCCAATCTACACAGTGAGACCCTGTAGACCCTGTCTTAAATAAAAATAAATAAAATAAAATAAAAATGGTGCTAGGAACACTGGCTATCCACATGCTGAAGTAGCAACCTAGACCCATGGCTATCACCATGCACAAAACTACAGTTATAATGGACCAAAGATTTACACAATAGAACAGAAACACTAAATCTTCTGGAGGAAAATGTAGGTAGAAATCTTTAGAGGTAGGCAGAGAGTCCATGAACAAAAACCAATGTGCAAGGGAAATATTTCAAAGAATCAATGACTGGCATCTCATTTTTAAAAGGTTTGTGCATTTCAAAGCAAATCTACAACAGAAAATGAAAACCAACAAACTGAGGAAAAAATTATGGCTGGCTGTCACTCAAAGGCCTTCCATCTAGAACACACAAAGAATTCTAAAATATCAGGCCCCCTAAATTCAAAGATTCAATCCAGAGATGGGTGTCTGAGATGAATATACACTTCTCTGAGGAAGAAATGAAAATGACAAGTAAATTTATGTCAGCATTGTTGGTAGTTCAAGGTATGAAAATTAAAGCAACACTGATATTCCATCTCACCCCAGAAAGAATGGCTAACCTTACGAAGTTAGCAAATAACAAATGCTGAAGAGCTGTGGAGATAAAGCAAGAGTTCTGCACTGTAAGTGAGAGTGCAGACTGGTACAACCACTGTAGAAATCAGTATGGAGTTTCTTAAAAAGCTAGCATTGGAGATCCCATTCAAGCCTCTTCTGGATTATTTTTCCAGAAGAATTGAAACTCTTGTGCCACAGTGATATATGTGCACCCCTGTTTATAGCATCACAATTTATTATAGCTAAACCCTAAAAATAACACAAATGCCCATCAACTAAAGAATGGATCAGGAAGATCTCTTTACACAATAGAGTACTATTCAGCTATAAAACAGTATAAATTTGAGTCTTTTGTTGGTAAAATGGATGCAACTAAAGAACATAATTTTAAGTTAAATAAATCAGACTCATGTCCAAGCATCATACTGTCTCCTTAATGTGAGAAACTAGAAGGAAAAAAAAAAAGATGGAATCTGAAGGGTACAATAGATATTGGTAAAGGGGAATGAACTTATTCACAAGAAAAGACTTTACTGAGTGAAAAGGACAGAAGAAGGAGTGGGGGAAAAACATGCATCTGTGTATGTGAGCAGGATGGTTTGGACAACTGTACTGCACATTTCTGCTGGTCTATGGAAAGAAGCAGTTAATGATTTAATTTGTTTTGTCTTCTTTTTTCAATTACTTCTTCTTGTTTTTTTAATTTCTTATACACATCTTTCTTATTCCAATTTTTTAAGTGCATATATCTGGTAATAGATATAACTGCAGATTAAAGCACCTGCAAGCAGGCACAGGGCCTGGGGGTTCAATCTCCAGGTCTGTGTGCCACCCCTTGCCCAGGGAGGGGCAGTATGTAGAGGTGGCAATTGGGACTGGGCATGGTGTCACGTGCCTGTAATCCCAGCTCTTGGGGAGCTACAAACCGGTGGATCACTATGAGTCTGATCTAGTAGTGAGACTTCACACATTGCAGACCCTTCCTTAAAATACAAAAAACAAAAAAGGAATAACTAGTTGGAAGACAACACTATCTATTACAACAATACTGCGAAATTCGTATTACTTTGTTAAATGAAAATCTGTATATATCACTTATAATCTTTTTTTTTTGTAACCAGGGATGCAATTCAGTTCCTTGCACTTGTCAGGCAAGTGCTTATTCTACTGAGCCATCTCCTCAGACTTTTTTTCTATTTTAATTCTAATTTGTACTCTCTTTAAAAATAAAATAGAGACAAAGAAAGTCACTAGAAACCGCATGAGGAAGAGATAACAATTATAAATATATATGCACCCAATACAGAAGTACTCAACTACATAAGACAAATTTTAACAGACATGAAAAATAAAATTACCAATAATATAATTGTATTGGAGGACTTTAACACTCATTGACACAAAGAGATAGATAACCATGCAAAAATAAGCAAAGAAGTAACAGAAATAAACAAGCTTGTGAATAAATAGACTTAGTAACACTTTACACACTGTTTCACTCAAAAAACATCAATCTATAAGGTACTGTAGATACCATGAAAGGGAAAGAATTTCTTCAGTGAGAAGGAAAAACTGTGATGAGGAAAAGGACAAATAAAAGAAGGGAGAAAGATACATTTATGTCTATATGCAGAATAGTTTGGATAATTGAAATTGTCAATGTCTGCTGGTCTTTTGAAAGGAGCAGTGAATGCTTAATTGTTTTTCTCTTTTTATTCTCATTTTGTTTCCTCTTTTGAATTTCTTGTAACTTCTTTGTTACTGTTTTGGGTTTTTTCCTTTAAATTAATCTTGCGCATTTGTATCTAGTAATCTGAACAACTAATTTGAAGATGGCATCATGTAATACAGCAACCATTGCTGAATTTCTATTACTTTGTTTTGTGAAATCTTGTGTCATTTCTAATGCTGTTTTGTTATCTCTATTTCGTATTGTTTAAAAATTAAAAAAAAGAAAATTGATACATATAGAATGGTACCAAGCACTAAAATAAATGTAAGAAGTGGCATTTTGTTTTTACTGCTTGACTCCACTCTAGAGATATCTGGAGGTGTGGCTGACTACTCTGCACTGTTCAAAGTCCTCTGAAGAGGAGCCTGGGATATGGATCAACAGAACAGTATATAATGGGCAAACTCAAGGCCCTGAGTTCAATTCCCAGTATCCCCAAAGAAATAAAATAAAGTCCCCCCTAGAGATACTATTTCCCTCAGGAGGTACTCAGGCTCTCTGCTAGGGCTGTATCCTTATAAGTAATTCTAAGAAAGGAAATTTTCCAATGAGTTGTGCTTAATAGAAACAAAGTAATTGAACCTTGAAAGACTAGTCAAAAATCAAAAGGTAAGGAAAATAATAAACTTTAAAAATGAAGAGCACATGGTAGCATGTTAGAGACCACTTTACTAGTACGAAGCATACCCACCTGCACAAGAGAATTTAAAGCATGAGAGGGCAGTACAAGATTTAAATGTCAGTATATTCACATAGGATTACTACACATAACCAATGTGTAACCAACAACTCTCACATCCTGGGGGATTTCAACAATAATCTCATATCTCACTTTCCCAATCCTGGGTCTTGGGATCCACAGGGTCTGTCACAGGCTGAAGTTTGGGCTCAGGTTCATATGCTTGACTTTATGCTGTAGCTCCAGCTCAAAGGATAAGGGATGCTGCAACATGCTCTTTGCATGGTAGTTATAGAGAGATCCCTGCAACCAAACCTCTGATTGCAACATTCCCAGTTTCCTTCTCTTAGACCAGGTAAGTCATGAGGTCAAGTGCAGTACAGTGCACTGGTAAGATATACTCTACTTATATGCAGGTGTACTTACATATGGCTGAGATTTATAATTCTATTGTGGGCAGTGGAAAATTGGAAGGAGTGACCAATCTACCACAGTCAATCAGAGAATCTTAAATTTACGGTAATGATAACAGATCCATTGAAAACTCCCTTGATGAACATCATAGTGTCAGGCAGTAAACACACTTTAGTGGAGAGATGATTGGTGGGACAGTGATTTGAAAAGCTCTTGCCAAAGTCCAGGTGTACAATAATAGTTGCATTAGCTATGACATAATACTGATAATTAAGAGAACAAAGAATTGGCAAGACTGAGTGAAGGGTGAACAAAGAGAGTGAATGTCTGAAAACAATGACACAAAGCAGAGTCCAAGATGATTCTGAAGTCTCAGGCCTGGATGAGCAGAAGCTCTGGGTGAAACTGATGCCTTGAAGGCTAGACATTAAATTTGAAAGATGGGAGGAAACATAATGTCTATAATATGGCATCTTTGCAGGAAATCAAGAAGAAATACCTGGCAGAAGTTATAATACTCTAATATCTGGGGAAAAGGCTAATCAATCAGAGAAAATTGAGGGTCACTCAAAGGAAGAAGTAAGAGCCAGCCAGATAACTCAGCAGATGAAAGTGCCTGCTCTGGCAGCCTCAGGGACTGGGTTCAATCCCTGGAGTGCCATGGGGCACACTGAGAAGGCAACTGAGCCTGAGCATCGTGGTGAACAACTATAATCCCAGCACTTGGGAGGCTGAAAACAGGAAGATCACTACGAGTCTGATCTGTATAGTGAAACCCTGTAAAGCCTGTACTAAATACATTAAATAAATAAATAAATAAATAAATAACAAAGGAAGAAGTAGCTGAGATTTCTAGCAACTAAGTATAAACAGAAAATACTTAACACTACAGAAAGGGGATACAAGATAAACAGGATGAACAGACAGTGATACTGTTATATATTAAGAATATATTAAGAAAAATCTGTAGACAGTAAAACACAGGAAATGATCTCAATATGATTAACTTACATATGGCCTAATCTACAATAAAATTACTTAGGAATTTAAAATATGGATTATATTTCTGTAGTTCTGTGGAAGTTATTATATATAACAGTAACATAGAAAAATATGAATTTACAGAATTTAAAAAGCTAGAAGAGAAATGAGGTGGTAATGAAAGTATTATGTGTCATGTGTAGAAATAAGCAACTTACATTTGTTGTGATGGGGTGGCCCTTATAGAACCTCATTGCAACACAGTGAAAAATCAGAGTAGAGAAACATTTCCAGAGAAAAAGGGGAAACATGATGAATTCTTTTAATTTTCTTTAACTCAACTGTTCTCTTGCATATCTTAGTGTCACAAGAGGAAAACAAAGCTTGCTATGCATTGGCACTGCATACTTTTCAATAACCTAAATAAAACCACTTACTGAAATAGATAACCAAATCACTTATTAAAGAGCATATTATATATGATGTGAGGTCTGACAATATACAACAAAATCTTAACCAAGCATGGAAATATGTACTGTGACAATATGAAAAATAGATGGCATGGTTAATACGAGTTTTTTGTGCTTATAATTGTTTTTAACCCTCCATACATTCTCTACAAAATAGTTCATGGATAGTTCTTGCTCAATTGATAGCTGGAAAAATAAAGAGAAAATAGACTGAATCATTTGCCAAAAATGCCCGGGAGGTCAAAGTGCTTTTTAAATCCAGGTTACAGCATCCTTTCCACTCTATCAAACAATTTGCTACACACCTAGACCACCCCCAGCCTCCCTCCACTCCACTTCTGGCCTTTTTATAAAAGAGAACAAATTAAAATATCATAAAACAATTTTAAAACAGGCTAGTAGGAGAGGTACAACAATTAGTACATTGTGCATTGTTTTCTTCATAATAGCTATTCAGAGTACAAGATGCAGATGTGATATCTTATCCAAAAAACAGCACAAACTTCTCTTTCAAATGAACTAAGAGAAAGTAGCTTTATAATGGCATTAAATATCTTCTAGCCTTGCTTGGTGGCTTCCAATGGCTATTAACTGCCTACCCTATAAACATCTAGGCTACCTCAAAGTATGCAGTATATTTGCCATCAGGCTTTCATTTACCATATCTCAAGAACCTCCTCACACCTGCATCCCCACCATATTTCTAGGGCTCTAGTCATAGGCAGTGCCTCCCACTGTAATTTTAAGTATGTTCTTACCATCTCTAATCCAAATCTGAGTTCCAAAGGGTTCCTAACTATGAGACTCTTTGAGTATCAACACTATGCCACACAAATTCCACCCTTTACTTCATGTGGTGGGTCACAGTACATGGATACCCTACAAATTGTGTACAAAATTACTCTTGGAATACATGGTTAATGTATATATAAAACATAAATAAATTTTGTGCTTCTACTTAGGCCCTATCTCCAGAATATATTATTATGTGTGAATGTTACAAAACCGGGGCCAGTCAGATAGTTCAGGGACTAATGCGCCTGCTTAAGCAGGCTCAGGGAGCGGGACCTGATCCCCAGCATGCCATGCCAGCCCTGTTCCTGGAGCACATTGAGACAGTGAACAAGACTGGGCATGGTGGCATGTACTTGTAATCCCAGCACCTGAGAAGATGAAAACCAGGAAATCACTATGAGTCCAATCTGTGTAGTGAAATCCTTTAGACCCTATACTAAACACGTCTTAAAATATTATAAAACCATAAAAAATCTAAACTTGAAAATTCTGGTCCCAAGTGTTTCAGATAACAGAAAAACAAGCTAGTTTGGAAATGTGCTAATTAAAATTACTGCTTTTTCAATGTTTTATTCAATTTTCATTGCAATTTCTATGGAGATCATTATAGATTCTCATGAGTCGTAAGAAATAACCAAAGACACTAAGTGGCAATGCCCCTGTATCTTTCCAGGGTCATTTTAGTAGCACTCTAGTATATCACAATGAGGATAACAACGACTCAGTTGAGTCTCCTAAATCTGCTAAAGTGTACTCGCTTGTGCGTATATGAAAGCCCATGAAACTATTTGTCTCTACAGGTTTGTGTACTCATCACCATAGGAAAGACACTAGGAAATTTCAGCCCTAAAGGGATTCTTGTGTCTGGCTCTTACAACTGTAACTAAAAAGCTCCCTCCCAACCCTTAACACCTGCAACCTTTACTCTTGGCAACCACTAATTTGTTCTCTGTTTCTAAAATCTCAAAAGTGTTATATAAATGTAATATTGCACTAAATAATAATGGGGGTTTAGTTTATTCATTCAGCTTAATTCCTTAGAAAGTCATACAATGTATTGCAGATTTCAATAGAATATTTCTTTCACTGTTGTGGAGTTGTCCATGGTATGCTGTTTTTTAGGGCTATTCTACTCATTGGAGACCTTTAGTGGTTTCTCCAGTTTGGGCCTATTATAAATAAAGTTTCAATGAATATTCAGTTATCAATTTTTGTATGAACATGAAATTATTTCACTGGGTTAAAAATCTAACAGTACATTTCCTGGATCATACTGTTTTTTTCATGTTTCATACATAAACAATCATATTGAAAGGAACAGTTAATAATTATTTTATTTTTTTGACCATTTTTTCACAAGTTTTGCATGCTTATATCTGGCAACTTGAACAACTAATTTGTAGACATCAATTTGCAATACAGAAACCACTGTTCAACTCCTGTCATTTTGTTTAGCAAAATTCTGAATTGTATCTTTTTTCTTTTCTTTTCTTTTCTTTTATACGAGGAATTGAACTCAAGACTTTGTGCTTTTGAGGCAGGTACTTATGCTGCTGAGCTATCTCTCTGGCCCCCATATCATTTCTAGAGTTTGTTTTTGGGCTTTATTTTTTTTTGTTTTTCATATTTTTCATTTCTTTAAAAAATTTAAAGAAATAAACAACCTGTCAAATTATTTTCTAGAATGACTGTATATGGTTTTACATTTCCATCAGCACTGTATGATAATAATGTGATTTACAAAACTCTACTGCTTAAGCAGTAACATTTTATCACTTTGAATAAAGAAGAGGAACCCTACACTAATTAAAGTTGTTTGGACTTCCCCACTATATTATTGTCTTGAGTATCAGATACTATTACAAGCTAGAATTCAGTTATTAAAGCTAATTTCTAATCTTATGAGGAAAATGGCACTCTACTATATGTACTAATACTCCTATTCTTCAAATTATTTATTTGTCCTTTCTGACACTTAAAGATACTTTTATTTTAAATAACCTTTTAATTAATGTTTCAGGTAAGACTCTAGTGAAAATCTTTTACTTTTTTCCATTTCTTTTTACTGAGAATTTTACATTTCCCCCTCATTCCTGAAGTATAGTTTCACTGATTTAGAATAATCAGTTGGACTTTCAGTACTTAAAATATATTCTATCACTTTCTTCTGGCATCTGTACTTTCAGATGAAAAATCGACTGTCATAGGAATTAGTGCATTCTTATATATGATGTATTCCTTTTCTCTGTCCTTAGTATTTTTTCTTTGTATTTAGTCTTCAAAAGTATAATTAAACTATATCTTAGCATACATTTATTTGGGTTTATCCTGTTTGTGATTTATACTCAATTTCTTAAGTCTGCAGGTTTGTCTTTTGCTAAATTGAAGGAGTCTCCAGCAAGATTTTTGAGTAATTTTCCATCCACATTTTTTTGTCTCCTTCTAAAACTGCAATAACATAAATAATGAATCTTTTGTTTTTGACCTACAAATTGTTAAAGGTCCTTTTTTTCCTAGGCCTGCTTTGCTTTTTATTCATATTAGTTACAAATTACTATTCTGTCTTCAACTTCAGTAATTCTATTCTCTCTGTTACTTAATCCATTCAACAAGTATTGATATTACTATTGTTTTCACTTCTATCCTTTTGTTTCTATGGTTTCCATTTCTTTCCTAAGACCTTCTGTTGTTTTTCATTTACTTCAAAAACATTTTAATAAGTTGCTGAAGCATGTTTATAATGTCTGTTTTAACAGGCACTCATCATTTCAATATGTAATTCTTCCTGACATTGGTCTCAGGTTGACTTTTTTTTCATTCAAGTTAAAATTTTCCTGATTGTACAACCAATAAGCTTTACAATATGATGGAATACTTCATTATTCTAGAGGACTGGATTCTATTTAAGTTTTGTATTTTATCAAGTGGGTATTTGTACAGGTTTAGAACAAAGATCTTAACTTACTTTGTAAGCCTTGGTTTCAGTGGAATTTCCATTTTCAGAACATTTTTGGCTTTACTTCTTCATTTATCTGTTGATTCTGAGGTTCTCTCTGGCCCCTGTCATCCCTGGGTCACTTGCTGTCACTGGATCACTTCATTGTTCTTGTTATTACTGCTCTCACCAATTTGTGATTTTGGATTTGCAGGGACTGACTTGAGCCTGCAGAAATTTCCTCAGTAAGGTAACTTATGTATCTAGGTCTATTGTATCTGCATCTTTTGTTTTAAAAAAGGGAATCCCAGCCAGGCAGACAAAGAGAATGATCCCTTGCTTTTGGCAAAATTCTCAATATGTACCACTTAAAGTTGGTATTATTTCACCTAAAGTTGTCAGAAGGACTTTTCTCAGGTGGGTGAGACATTTTCACCCTTCTACATTGTTTTCTGTTTCTAGGTAGAAATCAGGGAATGCCAATTCTGGTTTCTTTCTTCTTTCAATAAGGAGAAAAAAACAACCTACAACCATCTTCTTCCTCCACGGGTAGGACCAAGAAACACTTCATTTTCTTATCACCTTTAAGAGTTTTCCTTAATTTTCTCACAGCATTTGTTTAATATATATAAAGTCCAGCATACACACACACACACACACACACACAGAGCTATTTTTACATTCTAATGCCTGAAATTCTAGTGTTATAATATTATTTCAGACACAGGTCAATAACTTTGTCATTTCTTGGTCCTCTCTTCAGTCCTTATTGCTGTCCCTTTTCCTGCCTCTTCACTCCCCTCTGCAATGTCCTCACCACAAGCTCTCTCAGCTCCTGCAGTTCCCATTCCTTACAACTTTTATTAATATCCTACCTCATAACAACAGCAATAACACCAAAGGTCATCAACAGTATCATCATTATCAGAATGAAGTAGGAGGAGGAAACTTGAAAAGCATGTGGATTTCTTCACCAAAGCTAGAGAGGATGCATAAGAGGGACAGAGACAGTGCAAATAGTTAGCAAGGAGAGAAAAACCTAAAGGACTGAGGAATGAATTTGAGGGGCGCTTCAAGCCCAATCTGGCTAATATTTTATAGTATAAATATAATGTATGTATAGCAGTTATAATTTCATAAATTTACACTTGACTTGTGTTTCAATGTGACTGTAGATTTCTAATTTGAATAGTATTCAATATTAAGATTTATCAGTTCATTAAACTTATAAATTCTTGGCCATTTTAAATAAAATACTAGTACTTGGAAGAGTAATTAATCATTACAGAGAAAACACAAAACAGGTTTGTTAACAACCCTTTTCTACACTATAAGGGTCAGTAATCAACATATCCTTCACACATATTGAAGAACACAAATATCTCTTCATATATTTTTGATCTTTCAACATAGTACACTATTTCGCACACTGAGCAACATAAGGGTAGTCTTTGATCATTTAGATACTGCAGAGTGTTGGACAATAAAGAAAACAGTAGCTCATATCAAAGTGTGACATGCCTCTCAGCTACTACTAGATGTGGTAGTCTACAAGTCATTTTTGCACACCACGAAGATACTCTTATATAATCTTACATCTTCTGATTAAAATCAAGTTAATAGAGCTCCAGGGGCTTTGGAGTGGTTGTATGTGTACAAGGAGTGATTAATAATTATAATGAATATTACATTATTTTTAAGAAGTCATTACAATAAAAGATACACTGCTAGTCAAGTGTGGTGGCACATGCCCATAATCCCAAAATTCTGGAGGCTGAGGCAGAAAAATCACTGCAAATTTGAGGCTAGCTTGGGCTTCAAAGTGAGTTCAATCAAAAGAAGAAATACAAATAGAAAGGTATAACACAATTAAAAGGAAAATGAGAACTTCAGGATTGGACAACGAGGAGAGGGCAAGGGGAAAAGCTGAGAAATATGACAAGAACAAAGCCATACACTTATATGCACAAGATTGTTAAGGCAATGATCCTGAGAAACATCAGCAAGTTTTTGAAACTAACAGTTAATTGGTAGGATTCTCAACCTGACTAACTATATATGCTGATACCTGTGAACTAAGCAACTGCATAGAAGATAGCAATGTGCAATAGAAGGGTCACACTTGGAATGCCTGTTATTCTGGTCTGCTAAATACATATTGCTTGTCATGATATAAAAGTTATTGCCATATTGTCTCTCAAGCAAATATTCATTTTAAAAAATTGGTAATAAATGAAAAAAGAAGACACGATAAAAAATGTCACAGGACTGTCCTGCTACGATGCCATACATGGTTAGATTTCTAAATTTCTGTGTAAAAATATATAATTGTTTCTTCATATTCTTCAAATATTTTTTTCCATTTATTTTTATTTTATTAAAATACAAATGTCAATCAGACAGTTTCAAGACACTTTAACCATACAGATTCGATGAATTAATACATTGCAAACTGTTATCATAACGTTTTGGTATTGTACAAGGTGCATACATGAAATTATATTTACAGGTTTTTTATAGCTCAATTATATCAAAGATTCAATAATTATTTACCTAGTGGATGACCATAGCACTAAAAGCCGACATAATATCCTGTCCAACCACCATTAGTGCAGGTCTTGCCTCTCATAGAATTATGTAGAAGCACAGCGTTATCTATCCCAACTGTACTGTCTATACACACACATCATGATTTTTTTCTTTCTACAACCCTTCCTTTGTCTACACCTGTCAAAAGTGGGCACTCCATTGACATTCAACTACCTTAGGTGCTTGAACTCGACACCACAATCCAACACAGTCCAGCATTCTGCAA
>PVKA01006744.1:51290-81925 GCA_004027165.1 Ctenomys sociabilis | reverse complement strand
AGGCCAGCCTGAACTGCATAGTGAGACCCTGTCTCAAAAAGACAAAAAAAAAAAAAAAGTAATACTTTCTACCTTGTTATCTTCTTAATGGTTGTCCATAACAAAAGAAGCCTACAGAATATTCTGTCCAAACACTTAGTGCAAATCTTGCTTCTCATAGAATTATGCAGAAGCACAGCATATTTCTCCTAACTACTGTTTATACAAACACAGAATGGTTCTTTCTTTGTATCCCCTTTCTTTGTTTAGTCCTGTCAAAGATGGGCATTCCATTGTCATTCAATTATTATAGGTGCCTGAACTCAGTGGAACAATCAAACACAGTCCAACTGTCTACAGTAATAGGGGGTTATCAGAAAAAGCTGTTGACTAGACTCATTCACAGCTCAACTTATTATTATGGCCTTATTTTATATACCTCATTTTATACTTTTCCGCTGAATGGTTAAGACCTAGATAAAGGAAGACCTATATACCAAAAAATGTAGCTTTTGTTTCTGATGAGGTCAGTCAAGTCCCCTCATGGTTTATCCTATAACCCCATACCTCACTCTGTAGATCCTTTGTCAGTGTCTACCATGTGGATGAGTCACAGGCATTGCTTGACCAGTTTGCTCTCTGGGAGATCATGAGTGAAAGTTTTCTCTCCATGTGAATCTCCTTAGGCACACTACAGATCATCAATTACACTCCTCTGTGGCTCCATTATCTCCTTGATCAGAAAATTTGGGGCACAACTGAGTTCCATGATGTTACAGTATAGGTTCTCCTATGTCCTGAGTCTTCACTGACCTAGAAAGGCAAGGGCCAAAATGTTGGCTGACCTTGCGGCCCTTACATTTCTCCAATTTTTGATTTGTGAACTTATTTGATTAACCATCCAGAAGACAAGCTGATTAGTACCCTGCAACATATGCGGTTCAGTTTACCCTAACTATCTGACTAAATTTTTTTAGTTGTTGTGATACATTTCTATTTGTATTTCTTCTTTTGATTTCTTATACTAGGGAAACGAAACGATATTTGCACATGTTTGTCTGGTTTATTGCACTTATGAGTATATGTTCAAGTGGCATCCACTTCAAAATAAATGCTTCAACTTTATCATTCTTTATAGCTGAGTAATATTCCTTGTATAGAAATATCACATTGTTTTCAGGCATTCCTCATGTGATGGGCTTGTTTCCAAGACTTTGCCATCACAAATTGTGTTCCTATAAACATAGGTACACATATATTACTATGACATAAAGTTTTCATTTCCTCTGGCAAAATTCCTAGTAGAGGATTAGCCAGCTTGAATGGGGTTTCCACTTCTACTTTTGTGAGGAGACCCCACACTGATCTCCACAATGTTTGCACCAGTCTACATTCCCACCAGCAGTGGAAAAGTGTTCCCATTTGTCCACATCCACTCCAACATTTGTTGTTGTTTGATTTCTTTATCATAAGCCATTCTTTGTGGAGTGAGATGGTATCTCAGAGTTGTTTAACTTGCATTTTATGGATGGCTAGTGATGTGCAGCATTATTTCATATACTGATTCCCTTCGTTAATTTTGTCCCCATGAAGTGTGTATTCATCTCAGATGCCCATTTCTGGAATGGGTCTTTAAATTTGAGGGCCCTGTTATATCTTAGTTCTTTATATATTCTAGACAGGAGACCTCTGTCTGATTGCTTATTAGTTAGGATTTTTTCAAAATTTGTGGGTTGTCTTTTCACTTTGTTGACAACCTATTTTGACATACAGAAACTCCTCAAGAAGAGTTGATCCCAGTTGTCAATTCTTCAAGTGTTTCCCGTGTGAATACATGTTTTTTCATGAACTCTTTGCCTATTCATTTGTCTTCAAGAGTGTCTCCTACTTTCTCTTCCAAAAGACTGTTTCTGTTTTAATGTTTAGATCTTTAATCAATTTTGACTTTAGCTTAGTGCATGGTGATAAAGCTGCATCAAGTTTTAGTTTTCGGCATGTAGAAAGCCAGTTTTCCCAGCACCATTTGTTAAAGAGGCTGTCTCACTTGCACTAAGCATCTTTGGCCCTTTGGTGGCTGAGTGTATTCACAGAGTTCTCTGTATCTTCTATTGTGTTCCCTTGATCCTCAGGTCTATTTTCTTGCCAATATCATGTTCAATTTATCACAGTGGCTTTGTAGTATAATTTCAAATGAGGAATTGTGGTGTCTCCTGCCTTGTCTTTATTGGCCAAAACTGCCTTTGCTATTGTAGGTCGTTTGTGGTTCCAAATAAATTTTAGGAATGATTTCTCTAGGTCTGGGAGGTATGTTGGTGTACTTTGATAGGAAATGCACTAAATATATACAAAATTTTGGGAGTATGGTCATCTTAATGATTTTGGTTCTTCTTATCCAAGAGCAGGAAATATGTTTCCATTTTCTGAAATCTTCTATGATCTCTTTTCTTAGGGTGTTGTAATTTTCCATGTCTTTCCAAGGTCTTCGATTTCCTTGGTTAAGTGAATTCCAAGGTATTTCATTTTCCATGCTGCTATTATAAAAGGTATTGTTTCTGTAGTTTGCCGCTCAGTGTGTTTGTGATCTGTGTAGAGGAATGCTGTTGATTTTTGAGTATTGACTTTGTATCCTGCTATGCTACTGAATTTCTGTATCAATCCTAGTAGCTTCTTGGTGGAATTTTTTGGGTCTTTCAAGTAAAGTATTATGCCATCTACAAATAGTGATAATTTAACTTCTTCTTTACCTATTCTTATTCCTTTTATTTCTCCCTCTTTTCTAATGGTTATGGCTAATGACTTCAAAACTATATTGAATAAGAGGGGTGATAGAGGGCATCCTTGTCTTATACCTGATTTAAGAGTAAATGATTTCAGTTTTTACCCATTTAGGATTATATTAGGCATTAGATTGTCATAAATGGCTTTTATGAATTTAAGATAGAGGCCAACTATGCCAATTTTCTGTAGGGTGTTGAACATGAGTGAGTGTTGGCCTTTGTCAAACTGTTTTTGCATCAATTGAGATGATCATGTGATTTTTAGATTTCAGTCTATTAATGTAGTGTGTTGTATTTATAGATTTTCAAACACTGAACCACTTCTGAAGCCATGGGATGAATCCTACCTGGTCATGGCGTGTGGTCTTCTTGATGATTTGCTGTATTCTGTTTACTAGGATTTTATTAAGGATTTTTGTGTCTATGTTCATGAGGGAGATTGGCCTGTAGTTCTCCTTTTTGTTTCTGTCCTTCCCTGGTTTTGGAATCAGTATTATACTTGCTTCCAGAAATGATTTTCAGAGGACTGTTTCCTTTTCAATTTCATTGAAGAGTTTAAGGAGTGTATGGATTATATCTTCTATAAATTTCTTGTAGAATTCAGCTGTGAATTCATCAAGACCTAGACTTTTCTTTGTCGGTAGGCTTTTTATTACATTTCTAATTTTGTTGGCTGTTATTGGCTTATTGAGAGTTGTTATATCATCTTGATTCAGTTTTGGTAATTTGTATCTTTCTAGGCATCTGTCCATGTTTTCTGCATCTTCTAATCTGTGAACAAAAAGATTCTCGAAGTAACTATTGATAATCTTCTGAATTTCCAGTAGTTCTGTGTTGACTTCACCCTTTTCATTCGTTATTGCTTCTTTTTGAATTTTTCTTTCCTCTTTTTGATGAGGTTGGATAGAGGCTTATCAACTTTATTTAGTCTTTCAAAGAATCAGCATTTTGATTTGTGGATTCTTTGAACTGTTCTTTTTTTTTTTTCATCTCAATTGAATTAATTTCTCCTCTGATCTTTATCATTTCTTGTCGTCATTGCGCTCTGGGCTTCTTTTCCTCTTCTTTTTCTAGATGTCAGAGGAGCAATATTAGGGTGTTTATTTATTCCCCTTCTGTTTTCCTAATGTGTGAGTTCATAGCTATGACTTTCTCTAAGAACTGCTTTCATCGCATCCCATAGATTCTGGTAAGTTGTGCTTGAATTTTAATTGAATTGTAGATATTGTTGAATTTCTTGCTTAGTTTCTTCTGTGACACATTGATTCCTGTGTAGAGTGTTGTTTAACTCCAATTTCATTGCACTGCAGTTGGACAATATGCATGGGTTAATTTGTGTTTTCTTGCATACACTTAAGCATGAAATATGGACTAGCATGTGTTATATTTTGGAAAACTATCCGTGTTCAGCTGAAAAACATGTGTATTCATCTGTGGTTGGATGGAACATTCTGTATATGTCCACCTGATCTATTTTTTCCAAGCTCTGGTTCAGTTCTGCTACTTCTTTTCTAATATTTTGTCTAGTTGACCTATGTTTTTGAGATAATGGGGTGTTAAGATCTGTTAAGATTGTGATGTTGGATATGAGGTTTTTCATGTCCATTAAATTCGTCTTACACAGTTGGGTGCTTCTGTGTTTGGTGCATTGATATGTATGAGTGTTACCTCTTCCTCTTTAATTTTTCCCCTCACCAACATATAGTGGCTTCTTTGTCTCATTTGATCATTCTTGGTTTGAAGCTGAGACTGTCTTAGAACATGATTGCTACTCCTGCTTTTTTCTGAGGTGCTGGGGTATGTTGTATTGTTTTGGATTCTTCTACTTTACACTTATGAATGTCTTTTTGAGTTAAGTGTGTTTCTTGTAAACAGCATATTGTTGGATTTTCTTCCCTAATCCACTGCGCCAGTCTATTTCTCTTAATTGGTGAATTGAGTCCATCTACATTGATGGCTATAATTGAAATGTGTTGACTTATGATTGTCATGATATTTACCTGCTGTTGTTTAGTCCTTTTTATCCTGTGTTTAATTCTCTGCCCTGTTTAGTGGGTTCCTTCTGTACTCATTTGTGGTGCTCTGTTCATTGTGGTCTCTCTCTAGAACATCTTTCTGTAGCCTGTGTAGGGATGGCTTTGTCACCATGAAATTCTTTATTTGTTCTTTGTCTTGGAAGTATTTCACTTCTTCATCAAACTTGAAAGAGAGTTTTGCATGTTGTAATAGTCTGGGCTGGAATTTGTTTTCATACAGGACTTGAAGAACTCTGTTCCATGCTGTCCTTGCCTTCATGGTTTGTGAAGAAAATTTGGCTGTAATTCTGATGGGTTTTCCTTTGAATGTGATCTGCTTCTTTTCTCTGGCAGCTTTCAGTATAGTATTCTTGTGTTGCATTTCTGGGACCTTGACTATTATATGTCCAGATGTGTTTTTAGTGGGGCTGATGTTATTTGGCATTCTGTATGCTTCTGTTACCTGAATGTTAAATTGTTTCCTCATATTTGGGAAGTTTTCTGCTATTCCTTCAGCAAATATTTTTTTATATCATTTGTATTGAGTCCTTCTTTCTTATTGATGCCTATTAATTTCACATTGTTCGTGTTGCATTGTTTACTTTGCATGTGATGGATTATTTTTTCCTGCATCTTCATTGTTTTTAAGAGTTCCTTTCTCAACTTTTCTCTAGCTGCACTAGCGTCTTCAAGATCTGAAAATCTGTCTTTGCTTTCACTAAAATGGTTTTGTAGAATCATGATTGAGATTTTAAATTCTTCTGTATCTCTTTGATTCTGTTTCATCCAATCTATTTGTTTTCTCTATTGCTCATTCCAGGAATCTGTCTTATTTCTAATCTCCTGTATTTTTCTTTTTTTTGTCAAAGTCTTCTTTAGAGGTAACTATTAATTCTTTTACTGCAGAGTTTTCTCCAAACTTGGATTCCTCTATATATTTCCAGAGTTGATTCTCTACTTCAGATGCTATGGTTTCAATGATTTCTTTTTTTATTTCAGAAATTATTTCTGCTTTGAGTTCCTCTTTACCTTTCTGTTTTTGTATCTCTGCTCGCAACACTGTTAATTCATATGTTTCAGCTGGAATGGTGTTCTCTGCACTTGTTCTATGTGGGCACTGGGTTTCCCCTATACATTTCTGGATTTGATTAATTACTTCAGATGCTGTGTATTCAAATATTTCTTTTTTATTTCACGTGATAATTCTGGTCTGAGTTCCTCTACACTTTTCTGCTGTTGTTTCTTTGCTTCTCCTTCTGTTAATTCATTCATTTCAGCTGAGCTAGTGTCCTCAGTGTCCTCATTTATTGGTGGACTCGAGGCCTGAGATTTCCTTTTTCTCCTTGTCTTTGTCATTTTGTATAGCACTGATCTCTGACCTTTGGTGTGGAGCTTCGGTGTAATTATGACCTTAGCTCATTATGGGATTCGGGGCAAGTCTATTAAGTTAGAGATTATCCAGTAATGCCTACCCTGGATCTAGCTCTTGTATTCAGTTACTTTTTGCTGAAGCTCTTCTGGTACAACTTTGAGGCTGCCATTCCCCTCTGTTGTGTCCCTGGTCAAGGGAGCACTGGGGAGTACAGAAGCTCTCCCACACACTCACCAGGCCGGGTGAAGGTGGATATGTTGCCAGGAGAGTCGGAAAAATTTTCACTTACTCAGTGGACTTGGGGATAGGGGCTCTAGGGAGTTCTTTTTTATTTCACGTGAAATAAAAAAGGTCGGTCTGGGGTGTCTCAATCAATTCGTTTTATGCAAACAACCAAGATATCTTTTTGAAAAGCACAGATAAATAACAAAAAAAAAAAATGGCCTATTAATTTACACCAAAATTCAAATCAGTAGTCGAGCCATGGAAGAAAGGTACATGAATATTACTTTGTGAAAGAACCTTCTTTTCAAGATTATATATGATGTCATTATAAATATATGACATTCTGACAAAGCAAATATATGAAATAATTGACAAAAAATATCAATGGTTTCGAGTTGTGAGGGTACTAAAACTATTCTTAATGATATTCTAAATATGGAGATTGTCATTGTGTTTGTTCAAAATTACAACTGTATAACAACAAAAGTAAACTTAATATTAACTACTACCTGAATAATAGTGATAAGTCATCATAGGTTCATTAATTGTAATACACTTATCACAATCTCTTCCATCTCTTCAACTATCCTGGAATGTTCTTAACATTCTATCCTAACTTCCCCTACCTTTAAACTATACTTCCTTTCTCTCTAAAAACTAAAGTTTATAACAATTTCTCATTTTCTCCTTTTACATTATCTACCTTTATATTAGCTTTCAATGCTTTATTTTTAAAAGCAATCTATGTTCATATCACAAATGAGAAGATTTGAAAATATCCCATAAGTCCCTTCATCCACAAATTCATAGTTTAATTGTTAAGATGTTTCTAGTACAGTTGAAAAGACTGATAATATAGAAAATGACAGGAACTTACAAAGTAAAATATTACAAAAACAATTTCAAGAAGTGCCCTTAATAATAATAGATTATTTCTCAATGAACAATTTTAGTTTTTACTTGAACATAAATTTAGAGAAACATGGGGTACTTTGTTTGAGTAGTGTAACCAGGTCCTATGAGATGTGGTCATTTATTGGCTCTTGATTAATCTTGACCTGTCTTCCTGGAATCATTTTTTTTCTTTATTGTTTTTTCTTTTCTTTCTTTTTTTTTTTTTTTTGTCAGACCAGGGATTGAAATCAGGACCCTTCATTTGCCAGGCAAGAGATTACTCCACTGAGCTATCTCCCTGGACCTATGGAATCATATCTTGGAGTGATTTTTCCCTTCAAAAATTTTCCTAGAGCCAGCTGAATAAATGTGCCTCCAAGCAGGAGCAGAGGACAGGGGTTCAGGCCCCAGGCCTGCCATGTTGGCCCTGCAGCCAGGGCACACTGAGTCACGATTGAGACTGGGCTTGGTGGTCCACGTACCTGTAATCCCAGCACTTGGGAGGCTGTAAACAGGAGAATCACTATGAATCAAATCTAGTAGTGAGACCTTGAACACCGTGTAGACCTTTCCCTAAAATACAGGAAAAGAAATTCCCTGGATCCCTTCTCAGACTGTTACATGAATTTATGAGTTCATAAATTGCAGCATGGGGTTTCTTATTTAACAACTAAATGATACCCAAAGGTGTTATTAATTTTATATACCAAGGGAATTGATTCTTATAAGGATGTTCATCTTTAATACATGAATCTGCACATTATGAGGCTAGATGTACTTACAATATATTTCCATATTGAATTCTTCACTTTAAGAGATGTAAGAGTAAATTAAACTCCAGTATTCTCAAAATTATTTGTATCCCAAAGTACTTATATTTGACAAGCTCTGCATTTTAGTATCAACTGGATGCTCCCGATTTACCATCAGGACCCTCTGTTCATCTCTGCTGGACTTCACTGGTATATTTATACAAATGTATAAAAAGTATACAGGCTAGAAACAAGCCAAGGAAACATTCTGCTGCATAATGTAGGTGATCTTTATTATGTGGTTCTAAGTATATAGAGATAGTCTGTAACATCTGCCTCTAAAGGGATGTACACAGTCAACATCAATTTTGGTTACAGAAATTAGCATTTTTTATATTGCCCATGATTTACAGGCTCATCCAAGATTACTAAAAGTTCCCAAGTATAAATTCGGTTTGCCTCCTTTTGAATTTCTTGGTATCTCTTGAAATAAGATAATTCATAAATTTAATAAATCCAATCCTGTCCAACAGAGGTCCACATCTGGCTGAGGCCAAGACTAGTGAGGTAAGCTACTGCAGCAGGAGGAGAGGAACAGGGCACACATCATGAGACTCAAAGATTTGGGAGATAAAGTGAAAATGGTTTCTTCTGCCGATGTTCCTCAATGTCCCCTCCTGAATTATAAGATAAAAGCTAATCTGACACTGAGAGTGTCCTTATAGACTCCTGTAGGAGAATGTGCTCAGAAATGGCTTTAGCTAAAATTTTATATAATTAAATAATTAAATTTCAGAGGAAGATTGCATTTTTGGAGCAAATCAAAATGTGAAAAAGTAAGGGATTTCCTCTCATAAGGAAAAAAGAAACAAAGAACTGTAAAACATTGGATTTCAGTTTCAGAAACATGCAAGAGGAAGTGTGATGTGTCTGAATGCATCCATTTGGCTGATATAAATTAGAGTATGTGATAGATTCATATATATATATATATATATATATAATATATATAATACATATATATAATACATATATAATATATATATAGTTTCATGTACATACTCATAGTCTAAATGTTAAGAGACTTTTAGTACCATTAAAAAGACTGATAATAGAGAAAATGACAAGTCCTTTAAAAATTAAAAGGAGGGCTGGCCAAACAGCTTAGTGAATTAAAGCACCTGCAAGCAAGTGCAGGGCCTGGGGTTTCCATCTCTGGCCTGCTGTGCTGGCCCCATCCCGGGGTTGTGCTGAGATGGCAACTGAGACTGGGCATGGTGATGTGTGCCTACAATTCCAGCTCTTGGAAGGCTGTAAACAAGTGGATCACTAAGAGTCCAATGTAGTAATGAGACCCTGAATACCCTATAAACCATTCCTTAAAAAAAAATGAAAAGATTACAAGAACATTTTCAAGAAATGGCCTTGATAATAATAAATTACATAATGTGATTTATTATTATTAAGACCATATATGTATGGCCTTAATAAAGTGTGTTAAGCATTAAGTTTTTTAAGGATGTCTTTGTATTTCTAAATTTCATAGACATATTTTTGGAAATGAAGAAAATATACATAAAAAGGAATTAAAGATGTATCTAGTAAAAATTAATATTAATGATTTTCTTTACTAACAAATATCTCTAAGCTTTATTTATTTATTTTTCCACTTTCACCCGCATTTATTTAGGAAAACTATTTTTTGTTGTTCTAACTTCTGCTCTTGTGACTACCACTGATTTAACTCAATCTTTCTAGCTTGACAACCCTAATGATTCTCAAAATCCATTTCTCCTAAATCTTGGAGAACAGCAGTAATAAAGATGAGAAGAGAGGCTTTGGATTTTCACAATCAATAAAGGCTCATATATTGATTGCTAAACTGATGGACACATAGAGTCAGTTTGGTTTGACCTTTGCATTATTTAGAAGAAAAGGCAACTACTTGTTTGTCTCCATCCTCAATGATTAAGCTTGAGAGTTGACCAGTGTTGAAAATGTTTTTATTAGGTTATAGTGCCTGTAGCAGGGAAGAAATAACAGACTCTAACTTAGAAACTTTGCTAGCTTAATGAAAAACAAAATTATGAATTCAGTGCAAAGTGTCAGCTCCCATTTTGAGGAAAACTAACTACTTTCTTACTATTTGAAAAGTGGTCTGCTACCTTTCCTGATTAGAAAATATTAAAGTGACCACTTTCTGTTATATACAATATTGTGCTCTTGGTCAAACATTTGTAAAATATAGAAAATAAAAGCAGTATAATCTCTACACAGGAAACCATCATTTTTTATATCTAAAGGATAATTTTCAACAATCTGTATATTATAAAATCATTGTTATTGTATTTTCTTCTTTTTACATTAGTAAGAGATAACTTAGAAAAATGAACTAGAGATGCAGATTTAAATGACATACCTTACAAGAAAAATGTAGTAAGTGACCATATACTCATTCTACTTTATTCAAAGGAAAAGTATACAGAAGCACTTATAATCTGAGATATAACTTTCAATTGTTATGAAACATTAATTTGATGGGAATTCAGTACCTTCAAACAAAATGTGAAGCAATGCTTTGATTTTCTGTACTTTTAAAAATAATCTGTTAGGGCCAGTGAGATAGCTCTCTGGACTAAGAAACTACTTAGGCAAGTGCAGACATCAGGGTTTGATCCCTGGCACCACATACTGTGCTGGGCCAACTCCAGGGCGTGCTAAGCCAGCCACCAAGACTGCTCATGATGGCTCACAGCTATAATCCCAGCACTGTGGAGGCTGCAAACAATGCAGTCTGAGCTGCATGATGAGACTCTGCACTAAACTCACAAAAAAGTAAGAATTTTTTAGATATCTGAGTACATTCTAAGGCAAATGATTACATCTATAGCTATTTTAATAAACAAGCAGCACATACATCTCTGGTCACAGGTATGGTTGTGTGTGCATTACAAACTTTTTATAAACCAAACTGTTAGAGCAAACAGAATGTGTGCTTATTTAAATCTCTAGAAAAATGGTTGCTTAAATTTCAATTATACTAATCATAAAAATGAGTGTCTATAATCTCATTCCTTATACCATATAAGGTATAATAATTTTTCTCATTTGAAAGATAAGATTCTTCCTAAAAAAAGTAGAATGAAGTAGTTTTATTGTATGTCAGTATTTGTATGTTAAAATTTAAGTGAAAAATACCAACTGAATCATATTTCTCAGTGTATCACACTATCTTTCTTGGTTTACGCAAATTTATTTGTTTCTGTAAAGTATTTTGCAGTGTTGAGAATAAAACCTACATTCTCTCACATGTTAGGCTGTACAACTGAGTAACAGAACCTCCCTAAAATTTAAATCAAGTAATTTTCCTTCCTTTCCCCCATTTGCACTTTCACACAGTTACCAATCTAAAGATAATTTTCTAACATGCTTATTTTTATTTCTTTTATTTATTATATTGGGCTTGCATATGTTTGTTTAAATACATGTCCTGGGTCTTATTTTCCCCTTAGCATTGTGCTTTTCAAGACCCAGCAGTCTGTCCAGGCTTTGTCCTTTCCCCTGATTGAACTGCTCCCCTAGTGAAATTCCTCTGCATTTCGCACTTGGTGTTAGATCCAAGGCCACAGCCAGAAAGCATCAATTACCATGAGGCTGCAGGCGCGCTCTCAGACAGGCCTGGCTCCACCCTTGGGCAGCTTCTCTGTGGGCCAGTACCCAAGCACAGGTGCAGCTGAGTCCTGCACGGGAAACTGGAAGAATCCACATCCTCGTTTGTTCATCATCAGGGCTCTGAAGTCCACGTGACAGCCGATGGGGTCTCTGACCTTCTTGTTAGAAGAATAGAACATAGTGCTTGAGTTACTTAAAAAAAAAATCCTTAGACGTGCCTGGCTTGTAGTAAGAGCTCAAACTTTAACTGTTCTTACTAATATTTTCACCGCCATTGCTACAATTAAGAAAGAAGTAGAAAAATGTTGGCACATATAAAATAAATAAAATGTAGCCCCTTTCTCATCTTCTTCTAAATCTAGATAACTTTGCTTGAGTGAGCATTTTCTGTTAACCAAGGTTTATCACTACACTTTTATTTACACTAGTATCCCTTTCACTTCCTGACACTGGGAAAGGCCAAATTAACATATTTGGAAAAATATCCAACTAGAAACATATTTAGAAATACATAAATTGTTTTAACACAATATTTGAAACAGTACAAGTGAACATTTTCTGTCACATTTAATATGTTGGCTCTTATACTTTCTTAAAGCCTGGAAATATTTTGCATATATATATTTTAGTTAATATTTTAAAATCACATTTATAATATTGTTTCACTATGTATTTAAGGTTAATAGCTAAGAAATATAGAGAATAATTTTATGGTGTCACGTATTTCAAAGGATACTTTTCTGGGGCAGCAAGATGGCTCAGCAGTCGAAAGCACCTTCTTTTGGCAAGCTAGCTCATCATATTCATAAACTTGCAATTTTTATTAAGTCCAAGTAAATTATGTAGTATAAGTTACTGATGATTGGCCAGGTTAAGCCAGAGGTTTCATGAAATAGTTACTTAGTTCTTACTCATGCAAAGTGAGTGCAAGGCATCTTTCTGGGAGCCAAACTGAGGCAGTTCATCAGCGGACAGCATTCGCATCTCCAGCCCCTTCTCCAGAAATCATGGCTAAATCTCTCAGTACTTCAGGACATGACTGTATCTGACAGAAAAATGGTTGCAAATCTAAGTTAGGACGCTGTCCCACAGGCATTTCATTTCTCCGAGCACCTGCACACTCAGCAGTGTATCGTTCTCCTCCCTCTTTTTACTGGTGCATCCCCCAGAATGGGTGTAGGTGAACCCACTTACTTATTGTACAAGTGGAGGATTAAGTTCTTTATTTCAGCCTCCAGATCTTCAGAACCAACCCGTGGCATCTTTCTTGGTGACCACGAAGGGTCCTAAAAAAAAGAGATATGCTTTGATAAATGCAGCTGAGTGCTTTACATTTATCTCCTCTACTAAAACTTTATCGTGTCTCTTTAACAAAAGATGTCACACAGAAATAATTTGGCCTCTAGTCTAACATGACTGATGTTCAAAATAAGTAGTATGATCAAAATATATGGTGAATGCTTAAATTAAAAAAAAATAATTATAATGAAAGAGACATTGCCATTAATCCCTTAGAAATACTTCCTCCTCCCCATCTTTGGACACAAATATTGTGTCTCTCTTGCCTATTGTGAAGAAGCTCAGGAAGTTCTATGCTCTGTCTGTCAGAGATGCGATTAGAAATGTAATTCGTCTTGCAGCCACATGGCATCCCACAGAAATTCAGACCTGGAAAAAGAGTACGGTCTGTCCTTTCTCACTGTATTCACACAAGTTGGCACCATGTCACACCAGGTATTCCTCAAAGTCAAAAGGTATACTTGAATTTTCATTGAATTGTAGATATTGTTGAATTTCTTCTACAACCCATCGATTGCTGAGTAGGGTGTTGTTCAGTTTCCATGAATTTAGTGGGTATTTCTGGTTTCTCTTGTCATTTATTTCCAGTTTCATTGCATTGTGGTCAGATAATATGCAAGGGATAATTTCTATTTTCTTGTATATACTTAGGCATGACCTCTGGACTAGTATGTGGTCTATTGTGGAAAATGACCCATGTGCAGCTGAAAAAAGTGTGTATTCAGCTGTGATTGGGTGGAACACTCTGCATATGTCCACCAGGTCCATTTGTTCCAAGCTCTGGTTCAGTTCTGCTACTTCCTTGCTAATTTTTTGTCTGATTGACCTATCTTTTTGAGATAAGGGTGTGTTAAGGTCTCCTGTTAAGATTGTGTTCTTAGACATTAATTTTTTCATGTCCCTTAAGATTTGTCTTACATAGTTGGGTGCTCCTGTGTTCGGTGCATAAATATTTATAAGTGTTACTTCTTGCTCTCGAATTTTTCCCCCTGACCAATATAGTGGCCTTCTTTGTGTCATTTGATCATTCTTGGTTTGAAGTTGAGACTGTCTGAGAACAGAATTGCTACTCCTGCTTTTAGCTGACCTGTAAATGGCAATGGTTGACAACTTCTTTGAATAACTCACTATTGTTGTGGAATGCTGGACTGTGTTGGATTGTGTTGTCGAGTTTAAGCACCTAAGTTAGTTGGTTGACAATGGAGTGCCCACATGTGACAGGTGTAGACAAAGGAAGGGGTATAGAATGGAAGAATCATGATGTGTGTGTATAGACAGTACAGTTGGGATAGACAATGCTGTGCTTCTACATAATCCTATGAGAGGCAAGAGTTGCATTAATGGTGGTTGGACAGGATATTATGTCGGCTTCTAGTACTATGGTCATCCACTAGGAAAATGATTATTGAATTTTTGATATAATTCAGGCATAAAAAAATAAGATAAGTAAACAGCTACACTCTTAATTTACTGATAAGAGACATCTGCTATAATAATGTCTGTAAGTATAATACCATGTATGCACCTTGTATGATACCAAAACATTATGAATTGCAATGTATTAATTTATTGAATCTGTCTTGTTACAGTGTTTTGAAACTGTCTGATTGATATCTATACTTCAATAAAATAAAAAATAAATGAAAAAAAGAAAAATAAATAAAATTCAAAAAATTTATAGAAATTATGACATTCATCAAACAATCATGTTTTGTATCATTGCATCACTTATGGATAATTTCAAGATTTTATTATTGCTTAACACTGCTTGATAAGTGATAATATAAATTTTTAATGAGCAAAAAAAAATAAAAATGTCAAAAGGACCATGCAAGGCAAGTATTTTAATTGGACACAGCGGCAGTGATTACAGTGTAACTGAAGACCATGAAAGAGGATTTCCACAACTGCCACAAAAGGCTGTAAGAAAAGTGGAACGTGTGTGAAGCTATGGGTGTTATCTTCAGGGGTATTAATGGCAATAGATGTTTTATAATAATTTTTAAAATGTCAATAGTTACTATATATTTTGATCTCCATATAAATTGTCACACATTTTAATAGTAAAGTGAAGTTGCCTACATATGAAAATATTAACAAATCTGAAAACAGTAAAATAAAAATCGTGCTTGACAAAAGGTGCAGATATGTCTTTTGATGACATGTCAGCAGGCAACCTACATAATGGGATATTACTTTGACCACACACCAAAAGGGAGAGACTCCTTTTGCAGATATAGCGTACTACCACAATGTCAGGTAGAGCTCCCTTAAGAAAAAGTAAGAAGTCCAGATAAGTATTTTATACAAAGTAAATATTTCTTTAGGACAATGTTATACTCCATTGTGTGTAGATACTGCATATTCTTTATCCATTCATCTGTTGATGAACACACAGGCTGCTTCCGAGATTTAGTGGTTGCAAGTTGTGCCACTGTGTTAATGTGCTGTGCATCTGCGTCACGTCCACACAGGGATGTAAGCATGTTGTAATGAACAGATGTATGAATAAGGTCATATCTATTAAAAAGTGAATATTAAAGGCAAAATGCAGAGAGTTTAATGCCTACTAACTAAAACAGATTAAAAGCACAGTTCCATTTTCCAAATAATAAATAAGATAAAATATAAAAGTTATGAAGGACAAAATGGGGAAAGAAATCATTCATAAATGACGGATGGGCCCAGGCAAATAGCTCAGTGGATTAAAGTGTCTGGAGTTCGACCCTCAGGCCTGCTGTGCTGGCTCCCTCCCCGGGACTCACTGAGACAGCCATTGAGACTGGGAGTGGTGGCACAGGCCTGTAATCCAGGGCTTGGGAGTCTGTAAGCGGGAGAACCATGAGTCTGGTCTAGTAGTGAGACCCTGAACACACTTAGACCTTTCCCTAAAATACAAAACATTAAAAAAATAAATGAATACTAGAAAGTTCAATTTAATGCAACAAGTATGGGGGAAAATTCATAGTATCTTGTCTATTTAAATAAACTTACAGAATTAATCAACAATTGGATTAGTGGTATTTATCCTCTGTGAATGTCTCTGTGTTCAGGGATAATTCAACAGTTTTTGTAATGGCTGTGTTTAAAATGATGCTAAGCTGCAAAAAAACAATAAACAGTGGAATAGACATATATACATATAATAGACATATATACATATATATAGACATATATACATATATGTCATATATATATATATGACAGACATGTATATGTACATGGTACATCTATGACATGCTTGTGCTGAGAAGGCTGAAAATGGGATCACTATGAGTCTGAACTACATAGTGAGTCCCTGTACCAAATACATCCTAACATTCTTAAATTTGCTTGTTTTGTGGAACATTCTTAGAATATGGCCAAGTCACAGGATAGTACATATGTTCCTCTCATCATGGAAATAGTACAGGCAAAATTTCATTGTATAGAAGATGTTTTACATAACATAAAATCACATAAAAGCAAGCCTTCATTCCTTTTTCTTTTAGCAGCTTTCCCAACTTGGAAATTGGGTTTTATTTCTGTTTCAGGGCTTACTCATAACATGCTCACATGCTGTGCATATAGCTTCTTAGTATCTCTCTGTAGAACATTTCACTTAGATTTTATTTTTCTCTGCTTTCTGGATTCTTCTCATCTGTAATTTAAAAATCATTTGTACTTTAACTGAATATTCCCGTTTTAAAATAGATTTTTCTGATCTATATTTTGTGAAAAGAAAATGTTACTAATTCCCCTTCCATTTTGTTTGAGAAAAATTTTCTGTGTAGCAAATTCCCTTGGCCCTTTTCTATCTGAAATTTTCCTTTCTCATTCCTTAATGGTCTGCGATTGAAAACTCTTGATTTGGCATAGGGAAGCTGTTGCTCCTTTATCTTTTAACATCAACATCACTATTACATCTCTGTTCAGTGAGCCTTTCTCCTTCGGAGCTGATCTACTTGCTTGTTGCCTGCCAGTACTGTGAGCATTTTGGCTGTTACTTTCTCACTGTTAGCTCCACACATTTTCTTTCTGTTCCCCCATTCTTATTTAAAAACTCAAAATGCTTTAACTCTTGTTTTCCAAACATGCATTTTTCTCATGTGCCTCTCATCTCTGTGCTTTCTGCTGGATTTTTTGGAACACTTTGGTGATCCCATATTATAGCTGACACTTCTAAACTTCATGAACTAACTGCAGCTTTCAGTCTTTCATCGATCCCAACTCTTGGCAGTGGGAAGATCTTATTATAAGTTAAAACTGCTGCTCTCAGTTCACATTACTGCCTCTCCTTTACCTCCTTCTTTCTCTTTATCCAAGTATAATGAGTTGAACAGAAAAAAAAGAAGTATAAAAATGGTGCTGTGATTTTTCAAATAGGTTATTTTGCAATATGTGCAATAGTTTGTAAACTTAATTGTTTTATGTGGCAATATGCAACAAATGACTGCCACCTACAATAGCACTAAAATAAAACTTACTCTTGTCAACATGTTTATTGATTAATATATTGTTTACTAAATGTGTTCACATACATTACTATAAAAAGTTTTTATGGGGGTACTATAGAGATCATCAAAGGGAATAAAGAACACATCAAAACTGAACAGCAGTATTTTAAACATATGGTTAGAAAATATACAGACATCTCATGAAATACTCCCACTGACTGATACGTAGATATATATATACAAATATGTATGTATATATTTTGTAAATATATATACACATATATGTGTGAACATAGATACATAGACACTGATATATGTGTATATATATTTGTGTATTATACAATATATATATATTTGTGTATATATGTATATATATACATATATATATGTACATATATACAGCACCTTTCAAAAATGGATAAGAAGAACAAAAGGAAACCACTTCTATATGTATTTTCATATAGTTTATCAAGAGATCCTGAGATTTATACATTACCTTTGGCCTCTAAAGTTACAAGAGGGGTGTTCAAAATGGTGACCATTGGCTTCCAGATATTTAATACTTTTGTTTTCCTGAAGTATGAACCCAGGTGGGAGATTCTTAATATATGTAAATTTAGTTCATTTTTATGTGTAATTTTAGATATATTACACTATTATATGATTAATAAAATAGAATAAAACTACATTTTGTTTTTTATTTTTTAATAATTTTATTGAGAAACAACATGCAATAAGACAGTTTCAAAACCGATTAGTATGACAATTTCAATAATTAATACATTGCATATTGCTGTCTTAGTGGTTATTCACTGTACAAGGTGCAGACATGATATACTGTCCACATACACTATTAGAACAAATCTTTCTATTCATTTAATTAAGAGAATGTGGCTGTGTATCTATCCTGTTTTGAATATACAGATACAAAATGGAGGTAAAAGAGTTATTTTTGTAAAACTGCATTTTATGTGAATAATAAAATAAGATAAAATACATTTTCACCATTGTAGTGATGTGACACAATGCTCTCAAATTTCCTGTTACAGAGGCTCTTGCATTTTAATTATCTTGTTAAGTTCAGCCTTTTGTAATACCCTTGAATATTTGCAGGAGCATGCCCCATTTGTGGCCCTTATTCCACACATTCAGGATCATTTTCCCCATGTACCTTTCTAATGGTGCCAACAGCAAGTACCATCGTAACAGGTTCAAAGTCATCAGATTAGTCTTTACTGTCTGGGGCTCGTGCTTGCTGTCTGGCCTAGTGCAATGCATACACTCCTTTAAACTCTTGGCATCACTAAATCAGTCTTGCAAAGTATTAACTGACTGCTATGATGAACTATATTTACACTGTAGGGTTGTAGGAGCAACTACTGGAAAATCTTAACTTCAGGCTTCCAAATACAATGCCTTTGTTTTTGATAAAGTGAGACAGAATTGCAAGCAAAAAAGCATTCTTGCCATTCTTTCCAGTCAATAAAAGTGATATTGCCTTAATTGCTTTCCACCTTGCTGGCACAAAATACCCAACACTCAAAGTTAAAGGTCTATTTTACCTGCAGTTCATAGGTGGCTGGCTGCAAGGCAAGGTGGCATGGCAGAGAGGTGGCACAGAGGAGAAACAGCTCATGGTGAGGAAAGCAGACGTGGCAGTGGTGGCAGCAGCAAGAGGCAACACATTAACTGAAACCCTCTTTCTGCCCTGATACCTATCTAGGGTGCTCCCCCTCAGAGCATGCAGCACCCACACTCAGGCAGGGCTTTCTCATGATCCGCATCCAGAACTATGTCCAATTACTCAGTGCACTGATTTAGCAATCACATACCCAAATCCCAGCTCCACACACCTCATCCCAGCATCACCTACTGGAGATCCAGCCACAGGTATGACCACACAAGGCTTTAGGGTACATCCAGACACAAACTGGGCAGAGACATTTGCAATAGAACAAAAAATCATTTTGCTCTACCTCTATCATCCCTCATGTGGACTATCCCTTTTCATCAGCATATTTTTAAGGATACTGAACATTTATTTATAGGCTAGAAAGATTAATTAATCTAATCTAATCATTTCACTAATCAACTTTGAAACTAATTTTTCATAGTAATTGATGAAAGATATCAACACTGTTTTTCTAGAAAAGAACATCAAAATGAAAGCTAAATTAAGGGATGGGGAGATACCCTGACAAGCACAAGGATCAGGGCTTGATCCACAGTACTGCATGCCATGCAGGACCCAGAACCCCAGATGCACGTGTCAGCCACTGAAACAGGGCATGGTGGCATGCACCTGTAATCCCAGCACTGGGAAGGCGGGGGTAGGAGGACAACTACAAGTCTGAGCTGTGTATCCAGATCCTGTGCCTAATAAATAAAAATATTTTTAAAAAGAAAATTAATTTATTTCAGTCTATGTCATAGGATATTACTTAAGGTTTAATTACAGACTCCTAGTATAAAGATACATACTTATAATTTTTTAGAAGAATTTGACTTCTTTTTTTTTTTTTTGTCTTTTTGAGGCAGGGTCTCACTATGCAGTTCAGGCTGGCCTTAAGCTCACTTTGTAGCTCAGGCTGGTCTCGAACTCACAACAATCCTCCTGTCTCAGCCTCCCGAGTGCTGGGATTACAAGCATGTGCCACCACGCCCGGCTCTAAAGATTTAGTGCTGAGTTGTTTTTTTTTTTTTTTTTTTTTTTTTTTTTTTTTTTTTTTTTTTTTTTTTTTTTTTTTTTTTTTTTTTTTTTTTTTTTTTTTTTTTGTGGAACCAGGGATTGAACTCAGGCCCTTCTGCTTGCAAGGCAAGCGATTGTTCTACTGAGCCATCTGCAATTTGACTTCTAAAATGGCTCAAAATGGTCAAATATTCTTTAAAATGTTTCTTAGTACATGCAGGTAGAGCTGGAAGTTTATAAGGTATTTTGTCAAGAAAAGAAGACCCCGGGCTAGTCAGATAGCTCAGCGGACTAAAGCACCTGCATAGGCAGAGTGCAGGGATTAAGGCTTGGTCCCCAGCATGAACCACAAGTGCTGACCCTGCCCCTGAGGCAGGGGGAAACCGAGGCTGGGCATGACGGCTCATGCCTGTAATTCCAGCACTTGAGATTGCACCTGAAATCAGGTGGACCACTATGAATCTGATCTACATAGTGAGACTATTTTCTGTACTAAATACAGAAAAATAAATAAAATATAAAAAGAAAGGGAGATCCTTAGATATAGAAAGGACCACAAGCAAAAGCTGGATCCCAGTGGATGCTGGAAAGCCTTGGGAACAACACTGAAAACAGGAAGGTGGATCCTGACTGCCTTCCGTTCTGGCCTTTCAGCCTGCGGGTGACAGTGTCCTGAAAGTGATCAGGGCTTGTATTACTAAATCAAGCACAGGTGCCTGAAGCTGGAGGAACTAAAAGCCAAAGCTGGCATCACAGTCTCAAGCCAAGAGGATATCAATGGGTCAGCAGTGGGGAGTGTGCGCTTCCCACTTACGGTCCACAACTCTTTTCTCGTCCATCCTATCAAGAAACGTATCATAAAGGAAAACTCTCAAAATGCAGTTAAGCATTGCTAAATTTCACCTCACAAAACCATCATGCCTGCCATTCTCTACTGAGGCACATTTCCATTATTTCCCTCACAAAACTCTGAAGAAGTTCATAAATATACGTGGATCCATCCATCAATAGCTACAACCACTGCCTAATTAACATTTTAATTCCTTAGATGGTAAACCTATAGATGAGAAGAATTATCAGAATGCTTGATTTGATTTAGTAATCAAACCAGTTTTTGTTTTATTAAGTTGATCATCAGAATGGATGAGTTAAACATGACTATATGCTTTACAGTTTTTGAAAATTTATTCTTAATTTTTTTTTTTTTTTGGCAGAATAGGGGCTTGAACTCAGGCCCTTGTGATTTCCAGGAAAGCACTTATTTTACTGAGCCACCTCCCCAGCTCCTATTTTTAATTTTCATAGCATTGTTTCAAATAAATAATCATCAGGTGGCTTAAAATTTGAATTTTAAAACATAGTTATAATACACTATTCAAGAAAGCAAGTCATACCCATGAAGAATTTTACCTTTACAATAGTCCTTTTTCTAATTATGTTATAATTGGTGTAGTGGATTGCTAACTGGTGGTCAGCTTCTTACATCCAGCTGGATTGAACTAGCGTGGTGCTGGGTGTGGGAAGGCCCACCTGAGGCCCACCGCCAGCCATGTAAGGGCAGAACAGCAGCTGCCAGAATGCTGTTAGGATGCTGTTGGGAGAAGCTGTTGGAAGCAACTAGCTTTCCTGGGCTGTTCTGTTGGAGGGCCTTATCTTGTTGGCTTTCCCAGTGAACTTTGGAGGAGCTTTGGTCCTCATCTTGAGCATGGATGGCTCCCGCACTCTGGAGGGGAAGATGGTGCACGGCACAGCCTCATGAAGACTGTGGTACTGGCTTTCCTGACTGACAGGGACTCGGCTTTCCTCATTGCTGGAGGAGCTCGGGACCCCACTGTCACTGAGGATGGCTGTGCTATTTTGGGAGAGCTCTGATGCTTACTTTTAGCACTGCTTCCTAAATCCAGTTCAGATCTCTTGGCTCACTAGTATAGATCCTTCTTCATTCTATTGGCACAAACTTCCTAGCTTCCACCACTGAAATTTGGACCTTTCCAGCACAGATCCGTGAAGTGGACCTGGATGACACTGTGTTGTGGGCTCTCGGCCTCCAGCTGGACTTGTGGGAGGCATTGTTTTGAGCTCTAGGTTCTTAACTGGACTCATGCTTCAGTCTTTGTGTTCATATGTGTAGAAAGTTTTGCTATACTTCTTGCATGTGATTCTTGGATGATTCATTATAAAATATTATTATAAAATGTGTCCTGGGCCAGCCAAATAGCTCAGTGGACTAAAGTGCCTAAAAGCAGGCACAGGGACCTGGGGTTCAATTTCCCAGCCTGTCGTGCTTGTCCCCAGGACTCTCTGAGATGGCAATTGAGACTGGATGTGGTGGTGCACAGTTATAATCTCAGCACTTGGGAGGCTATAAACAGGAGGATTGCTGCAAATCTGATCTTTGTAAGGAGATCCTATAAATCTTGTAGACCCTGTCCTAAATAAAATAATATTGAAATCTAGAAATAGGAATCTGAAAATGTGATGTTAGATTCCCAAATCAAAAGTAATAAATAAATAAATAAATAAAACAACACAAAGCAAACAACTTCCAAAGTTCTTTTCTGTCTTAAAAATGTTTGAAATATATTAAACTGTATGAAAATGAAATAAGACTTTTAATTGCTATAGTATGACTAATTATTGAATTGGTAATTGATCTTTCAACTCTACAAACTTTTTTGAAAAGTAAATTAACATAGTTAGCTATGTCATCATGTTAAGTTTTTCTTACTCCTGTCTTTGTGTTGTATTCACAAAATTATGGACATACGAGGACATACATAAGATGTTTGGAAATCAAAATGATACTGGAACTCACAAAACAATTTCCACTTTAGTGAGAAGGACTTTTTCCAATGATGTTAGCACATAAAAGTCAGTCTACCTTGCCTCTCTCTCTCTCTCTCTCTCATCCTCAGTGCAGAGTTACATTGCTATAACACCCTTACTTAATCTTCTAGTTCAGGAAATTTCTCTTTTCTTCTTTCACATTTGTTCGTTTTGCTGTTGCTAATAATTCTTCTACACTTATAGTATAATTTCTTAATGCCTGATCAACAACTTTTTACACCGTGTCCTTGTTGAACACACCCCTCCACCCACAAAGACACATGGGGAGGCTTTCATGTCAATTACTTTTACATTAACTACTCATTTATTTTCTTTGCAGTTTACAACTTATTTGTATTTCTCCAAATACGAAATTCAGTTTTGCCTGCTTTTTCCCCCAAAGACACTGCCCCCACAGTTACTATTTTTCTTTCTGTGATACCATCAGTATCTGCCTATACTCTGAATATTCCAAATATATGTTCCTTTTTTACATATTAAAAGAAAACAAATCCCCCTTGACCTTGCATCCCATTCTAGCTTCAATTCTTTTATTTCTTTTTCCCTTTCATCAAAACCACGCCTGCAGCTTCTCACTTTCCATTCTTTTTTGTATCACTGTGGTAATACAAACACGAAATGAAATGCACTATCTTTGTCCTCTTAAAATGCATGGTTCAGTGGCATTAATTACCTCAACTTCATTGTGCAGTCCTTATTACACATGCTTGGGACATTTTCCTGCATCCTGAACTGGAACTGTATCTTATAAATAATCACTCCCAATTGTCTCTGCTCCCTGAAGCAACCATTAATCTACTCTCTTCATAAATTTAATCCTTCTAAGTAACTCATACATGTGGAATCATGCAATGTTTGTTTTTTATATACTTTAGGTCACTTATAATAATGTTTTCAAACTTCACTCATGTTAGAATTTCATTTCTTTTGGGCCTGATTAATATTCCAATGGAAAAGTACAAACACTATGTTTACCTACCTGTTCACAAATGAGGATTTGATTTCCTTGCATCTTTTTACTATGGTAAGTACAGTTGCTATGAATATGGGTGCACGAATATCTCTTTTACAACTTTATGTCATTACTTTCGAATATGCAAGTAGAAAGGTAATTGAGCTTTTGTGCTTAACTTTTTGAGGAGCCAATATTTTATGACACAGTTCAGTGATATTTCTCTGACTTACATCTGAAATGTTTGCTTCAAATTCAAATTTTCTGTAATGACATGTGTTATCACTTCTCTCTATGGCCATTGCATCATCTGTCATTTTTAGCCTTGTCAACATTTCTGTTTTCCTTCAATGTGCGTGCTTTGAGCACAATAGTAGAAAATAAATTTTGTGGAAGAATGTTTGATTAATATTTGCCTACATATAGACCACATTTGATGTTGAGAAATGTGTTCTGTAATTCTGTTATTCTATGTAAGGCAGAAATCTGTAATTTTATTCAAATGGCATGTTGAAGACAGTTTTTCAGGTCGTAAGACCAGGTGGCCAGAGATTCTCTTCATAGTTGTTTTGTGCTGTAAAGCATGTGCTGTAAAGAAGTTGCCAGATAAATACTGAATAAACTTCAGCTAATTATTGATTTTTATATTTCAGCATATATAGGTTAACTATGGGGAGATGAATATCGAACTAGAATATTTTGGATGACGGTAGTCATAATATTTTCAATAGCTTTTCTTCCTCTGGGATATGAAAAAAAAGACACATTCCCAAAATGTGGCATGTGTCAAATTATCTTCTACGGTAGAGATTTGAACAAGATCCCTTGTGATATTTCACCCTGTTATCATAAAATACTTAGAAAAAATGTCAGCACTCATTTTTCATTGTTCAGGAAAGAGAATTCAGCGGTCACTATTGCAGTTAAAGTCTACTTATCTCGAGAAATATGTACAGTCACAATCGATGTAGTTGATAATATTTTGCATTATAAATTAAACAGTCATCCTAAACAATAAACATTTCATTGTCTTTATATTTTATTAACCAAAAGATGAAGGAACAATTAAAACTATTTTGCATAATGGCCTTGGAAATTAGGGTGACCCTGGCATAAAGTGTTAGGATTTATTTATAAAATGTTCTCCAAAAGCCTCTTGTGTTTAGAAGTGGGGTTTTGGAAGGCAACTGGACCACAGGGCTGTGACAGCTGACATGCAGATAGGAAACAGTGTCTGACTGGATGGGGCAGGTCACTCCTGGGGTGACCTACAAGGCGATTTCACCCCCACTCATCCTTTATTTTCAGCTTCTTGGCTGCAGTGATACAAGCACCTTTCCTCTGAGCCAGCCTCTCTTACCCTGCTGTTCTGTGCTTGAGCATCTCCTCCCCACCATGCCCCCTGTCATCCTGTTCCACCTCGGAACCAGCCAATCATGGACCGAATCTCTGAGCCAGTTTTCCTACATAAAACAGCGGGGCTTGGTATCATTTCTCATTGTCAAGGAAGCGGGTAAAACATAAGGCAATCTGCTGAGTACACGTGGACAATAGGAGTGACGCTGGTTTTAGTCATTGAAATGAGATGGAGCTGGGTCACATTTCTGGAAAGTCTTACAGGGCATTATGAAAGATGCAAGAAACATCTGTTCCCAGGGTGTGTCGTCAGTGAAATACAATTCAACTTATTTATAGGAAAAAATCCTCTCTCTCTCTGTCTCTCTTCTCTCTCTCTCTCTCCTAGCTTTTGCTGCCTTCTCCTGCCATGAACTATCTTCCCTCTGCCATGCCAGACTAGCTCAGAACCAGCAGATGAACTGAAAAGTCTATAAACTGTGAGTTAAAAAAAACTTTCATCCCTTAAAAATATTAGTCTTTCTAATACAGCAATATAGTAAACCTGTATAAAAGGTTTACTTCAAATACATATCATCTGTAAGTTTTGATTATATGTAGCAAAGAAATAAATCCATATACATAGTTATATATATATGATCAACACAGCATGATTGTTCATGATAGCAGAAAAGTAGAAGAGATCAAATTTATTTAAAACAAGAGAAAGGAAATATAATATGTGATAATCATTATGTCATAGAATATGACAATGAAAAAAAAAGCATGCAACACATATCTAAGCAGATGAATCACAAAGAAAATACAGAGGATATTTAAATCCAGTTTGTTTTGGATATCAAGATATCGAAAATCTGATGCAAGATTATATATGCGAACTAGTATACATTAGTGTGTGATTTGCATGCATGCATGTTTCTAGTAGGGGTGATTCAGATCCCTAATACTGGGAATGCGAGTACTTAATGATCCTCACAAAAAATATCCTCATAAATATTCCCATGCCTGATGATCTGATCCAGGAGCCTACTATTTTGAATTAGTTTTATGGCAAGTAGAGTGCTTCCACTCAAGAAATGTATATTTTTCTTCTTTATATGCTTTTGAAAAATACTTCAAATTCTATACAAATTATTAGTATGTTTTTTGTCAGTTATAAATTTATTCTGAACCAAAAGGTAACAGATTTTCCCCATCATGATATCCAGCAATCAAAACAGAGGCAAGTTTTACAGCATTTTATCTTTGTCCTATCCAAAAGTAAGGTATGAGATTATATTTTTGAGTTGTAATTAGTTACTTACAATCACTGAGTTTGAAAATAATACATCTTAGCCTTCCTTGGAATTGAGGTTATAAATGCAACTGCAATTGAAAGCTATCAGTAGTCAAAGACAGCTATAAGTAACAGTCAATAAAATTAGAGTATGAAATTAGAAATAACTTTTAGAAAATATTCCTGGAACCAAGGATAGGCTGTTTTGCAGAATTAAAAACCAATCACGAAGAAAGATTTTAAGGAAAGGTAGCTAAGTGTTCCTTTAGGATTCCCACCAATTATGCAGGAAAAGAAAGTAAGAACTTTGCACACTCCAGGAAACAAATTAGAAGTGACAGATGTCACCATATTTTCTGTGCATAGTTTATGAAGTCAAAGAAAGACATGTGCTTACAATTAAACGCAAAAGATAATTAAAGACTTTTAAAAATGTTACCAAGACATCTGTAGAGTAAAAGCACTGAAAAACCTCACAAAATTGTATTAAAAATTTGCACTACCTCTATCAACTGATGGACATGTCATTATTGTTATAGCCAATGCTACCTACTTGTTAATCTCTAGTTTCCTTATTATAGCGGATTCATACTCCAATCATTGGAAAATTTAAGAAAAGCCAGATAAAGAGTGAACATCACAGTAGTTGTATACTAATGGAAGACTATATCTTAGAAGCACTTGTAAAATTATGTGTGATTTATCTATATATTTACTTCTGAGAAAAATGAGGATTAGAGGTATTGCATTAGTGTCACAAAGAGTTTTGGTTTCTCTTAAAGGGAGCTAGGAGTTGCTCCCTTGATTTGTATTCCAGAGACCACCCTCCTCCCTTTGGGTTGCTCTGTGTCTGCTTTGTAGAAATACACAGAAACAAAGATGAGCGTATTTCCCTCCAGATATCCAACTAACACTTATTTCAGACCTGGCTTTTCTCCCCCTCTTTATGTGTGGTGTTTGTATTTTACTTTTCATTTTACCAACATCTCCGTTTGGTCCAAGACCACATTTCTTGAAATTTTCAGCACAGAGGAAGGGATGGCTTTCATGTTTTAAAAAGATCACTTTCCATTCCAAGGAAGATTGACCTGTACCCTAGCACAGCACCAAAGACTGAACAGCGGGTGTCTAGTGCCATAGAATTTCTCTGCTCACAACCCTCACTGTCTTGCCTCTTAACCCCAACCTTGAACCTCTTTTGATGTATTGTTTGAACATGATCTGCTCCTATTAACTCTTAACTCTGAAATGGATTGGTATGTAATTTTTTTTTCTGCTTGTAACAGTGATTTAAGACCTCAAATTCAGAATTTTGTGCTGTTTCCCATACGTCCATCCTCTTCCCTGATTTTTAAGAAGAGATGCAATAAATTACACTCAACTATACTCCATTAATCTGGTCTGAAAAGGCGAATAACTGGTACAGTAAATGAGAGGAATTTGCTTGTTTTTTCTCTCTTCTAGTGCAGGTTGTACACAGTGAGCTCTGATGAAGACAGAGTCCTCTAAGAAAGAAAACTATATGAAGGTTGAATAGAAGAATATTTCTCTCTTTTTTGAGCAGTGGAGCAAGTGTATAATGGATACGATTGCTAATACAATAGTACCTTCCTTGAAGTCTCGGAGGTTTTTTAAGGGCTGGAAACACTTCTTGCTTAAAGGTCTAGAGTAGGTGTTCTACAAAGTGCATCTCATGTTGTGCAAGCTAGGTCTTCCATGCGGTGTGGAGATGGTGCAGTACAGAGATTGCATTCAACACATTTTGAGAAGTTGACAATATACAGTTGAAAAGTTACATAGCTTGATTTTGGCCTGGCTGGAAGAACTACCACATGGAGAATCTTCCAAATTATATGACGCTCAAAATGCAGCTGAGTGAACTTCCAGCAGGAGGCAAAAACTATATGTGAGAAGCCTACCAGGAAAGAGGAAAGAAGAAAAAGAAGTATAGAGACAGTCACCTATACCACAAACAATATGGTGGCAGAGTCTTGTACTATATGACACAAATGAGCAAATACACTGAAGGCATGAAGCAATTTGATGTGGGGGAACAAACGTCCTCTGGACTGATGTGCATCCCTTATTCCTCTGTTCACAGTGCTTAGGCAAACATAGGAGCTGATGATTATTCTTGCTGTTTTACCACTTTGATTTATCCCAGCTAAATTGAAAGAGGGAGAGAGAGAGAGAGAGAGAGAGAGACAGAGACAGAGACAGAGACAGAGACAGAGACACAGAGACAGATACAGAGACAGAGGAAGTCTTCAAAATTATTCCCTACTCTAAGTGGGGCTCCTTAACTAACTGCATCAGAAACCTAATTAAATACAAGTAGGCTTACAGATTAACATAATGCATTTAACCTAAATTATTTTAATAAATGGAGATCAAATTTTATGCTACAAATCATGGGGTTAAAAATGATCTTGATTAATATTAATCTGATTCACTTTTCATACTCTAGGAGAACAAGGAATTATCTGTCAAACAGCCTTAGAAGCTCTTAAAGTTAAGTAAATAAGCACAGTTCTTGGATTTTAATTTAAATTTCCTTAAATGTAAGTGTCATGACTTGATTCTTGTCTGATTGCCAACTGATATATTTCTCAATTTCTAGAGTAGTGGTAGGCTCATGTTGCATGTTAATATAATAAATACTTACACGGCTCATTCTTAAATCTTTACCTACTTGTTGGTTCTTGCATAGCAGCATGCATGGAGAATGATTTCTTCACAGATTCGGCAAGAATTATGCAGTTAGTTTCAGTATCATGGATATATTTGTGCTACTAAAACTGATAGCCTGAACCAAACGTACAAATACCTTATAAGTAAAAATTTCCAGGTTGAATACAAAGAACAACAAATTTAGAATTCTTATATTTAGCTTAAAAAATTGTGTGTAGTCAGAAAATGTCACATGGAGAAAATCTCAAATTCTGATTGCATTACTAATTCTTTTAATGTTTAAAGAATGAAAAAATTACAACACCCTTAACTTTTCCCAGAGAATAAAGAAATAAATCCCAGCTAATTTGATGCATTTAACATAATCTTGGCACTAGACATTGAGGGAATAAAGAAATTTGACAGTCACTGTCAGCCATGAACACAAACTACAAAATTTTAAAAGTGGATTTCTCTATATTCAGCAATATAGAAGAATTATTCTCCAAGTAAGCAAAAGTTTTCCAGGAGCACAATGTAATTTAGCCCCTGATATTAGCCAACATAATGATCATTATTAGTAGGAAACACTGTACAATGAATGAGAATATCAATGGATAGAGAAAATATATCTAATAAAATTAAACACTTATTTTAATCACTTTGCTGCGAAGGAGCGTTGAATTCGGCTCCTGTTTTCCAGGGGTTCTGCCCAGAGTTAGCCGGCTCCCTGCAGAAACTGCGCGGAGGAGGACGGCGGTTCGTCAAGTAGAGCCATCAGGTAGAGAGGGGAGGAGTCAGGGATGAGAATGGGCAATCTAAGGTCAAAGTTCTTCCAGCCATGCTCCGCCTCTGAACATAGGAGAGTTTTACTTTATTTTATATTTAATTATATTTATTATTTTCCAAATGGGGATTTGTGCTCAGGATATTGCTTTTGCCATGGAAGGCGCTTGTGCCGCTGAGTGATATCCCTGGCCTTTAGGGGACATCTTAGAACAAAATCATAACCAAATTCATTTATGGTTTTCTTTTTTTGAGTGGGGGAAGGGTCTACAGGGTCCTCAGGAACTCACTATTAGATTGGACTCATAGTGATCCACCTGTTTACACCAAGAGTTGCGATTACAGGAGCTTGACCACTCGCAGTCTCAATCGCCATCTCAGGGCGTTCTGTGGACTGGACCAGCACAGCAGGCCTGGGAGTCAAAATCCTGGCCGCTGGCCTGGCTTGCAGGCCTTTAATCTACTGAGCTATGTGGTCGGCCCTCATTTATAGTTTTTAAAAACAACTCAGATATGGAACAGTAGTTTATTTCTTGCAGTTTGTTCCTTGCAATACCAAGAACTAACTTTGTGTGTGTGTGTGTGTGTGTGTGTGTGTGTGTGTGTGTGTGTGTGTGTGTGTGTGTGTGTGTGTGTGT
>PVKA01006744.1:6832-51190 GCA_004027165.1 Ctenomys sociabilis | reverse complement strand
CAGGGAGGTGGTAGATCAAACCACGTGCTGCGCTCTGCCTAAGCAAGCACTTCCGTCCACTGAACTGTCTGGCTGACCCTTAACTTTCTATTTAGTGATAGAATACCAACTGTCTTCCCACTAAACTCAAGAATATATAATAACGCCCATAAAATATTTTATGTAATGTTCTACTGGTAACCTGAGATAGATCACTGAGGAAATAAAAACAACAACAAAAATATATTTAAATTCAGAAGAAATTGAAATTTAAACATTTCTAGTTCGTATGCTTATATATTTTGAATGGTTATGGAAACAGTAAAAAAGGAAGGACACAGGGTATATATAGTTAAGACAGCTATACTGCTACTTGCTATGAATCTATTGAAGGAAAGATTTGTGCTTAAATATATGATCAATTTTTCTTTTTTAATTTTTTTTTCTTTTAGGATACAGAGTATCACTATGCAGTATGGACTCATAGGAGTCCTCCTGTCTCAGCCTCTCTAGGACTGGGATTAAGGTGTGCACTGCCAAGCCTGGATCTGGTGGCCAGCAAGGCATGCCCTGGGTCAGCATGGCATGTGATAGCAGCTGGGAACTTTGTGCTTTCCATGAGGTGCTTAGAGCACCGAGCTATCTTCTCAGCCCATTCGATCTATTTTTCACAATCAACTTTATCTTATAAACTGAGCAACTGCCTTGAAGATAACAATAAGTGATGCACTGACCATCCTTATTCTCTTTCAGTCTTCCTTTGAAATTTTTATATCACTGTGTTTATTGCTTCTTCTCTTTAAAATAAAAAAGAAAGGGGCCTGGAAATAAGTGCTTGCCTGGCAAGTACAAGGTCCTAAATTCAATCTCCAGTACCACCAAGAAAAAAATAATAATAATTAAAATTAAAATTGAAATGTAAAGCACAAAAGAATTCATAAACCCAGCTGAAATAATGAATGAATTAAACAGTACTACTAGATATGATTAAAAATTAATAAATGTCTTTTTATATACAAACAATTCTAACATAATATTCAAAATGGTATAAAAAGACATGTAACACCCAACTATAAATCTAAACAGAAGCTGTAGATCATCTTTATTAAAATAGAGAATATTAGTAATAGAAATTCCAGTGGCTCTAAATGCATGCACAAGTATGTTTTTGTTACCATGCTTGTTATGCGCTGATGTCCCCTTATGAGAATATAAATTCAATGTGATCACAGAAAAATAAACTCTGGCAGCATTTTGTGGTAGCACATGAAGATTCAAGAACTGAATATACTACATATAAGAAGTTTTTCAGTGGGGCAGACAAAATTGAAGAAAAAATAAAGTTAACAATACTCCCTATAAAACTTGAGAAAGCAAGGTAATATGGCATGATTATATGGGGAGGTAAATTGTTCAATAGAATAGTAACTGCTTAACCAATTGTGCCAGTTTCATGAGTTTTGACTATTCTCCCTAATTAAACTTTTTGCCTAGTTTATGATAAGTTCAGAGATGCATGAAATAAATCAAGTAACAGAAGACCCTTTGGCACTATAGTTCAGCTCAAATAGGTATATCCTAGAGAAACACCTACACTTGGGCAGAATCTTTTCCTATAAGAAGTTTTGTGTCAATGAAAAATAAAAAGCATTTTAAAAAGTATATGTCACTGATGTATTAGCAAACAAGAATATGTTATATAGCACATCATGGAAGTTTATCTGATTTTAGAAGCTAACAAATATATGCTAATATTCAAACACATAGATCAACCTCAATAGCAACTAAATAAACATAAGCAATTGAAAAAATATCATCTAACAAAGTAAATGCAAATAAAATTTTTCCTCAACTATTTTCTACTGGTTGAAAGAAACTGTATGGGGAATCAGGATTAAAGAAACTAACCAAAGTATAAATGGAGAAGCACTTTGTTCTCAGTATTTCTTGGCTAGGACAACAAAATGCTTTGCTAGAGTCGATTGCAGATGACAGAAGTTTATCCTCATGCCTGAAGGCTGAACTGTCCAAGATGGAAGCATTGGCAAACTTATGTCTGATGAATACCTTTATCCTCGCATGCTACAAGGACAAATCGTGCCCATCAAGATTCTTGCATGAGGGTAATATGTCCTATATGTGTTAAGGGTGATGCTCCTAGTAATGCCTAATAGCCATAGCTCTAATTAATATCACGTTGAGTATTAGATTCCAACAAGTGAATTTCAGGGTATACCAAGAATTAGGTAGAGCTGCCTTGAAATAATTGTTGCAGTATTTCATAAATAAATGAATTTTATTAATTCAAGCTTATAAACAAACAAAGTTATATGGATAGACTGATACACTAAATATAAAAAGTGCATTCCAAGTTCGTAGCCTAAACCAATGCCCATTTATTATGTCAGAGTTTCTAGGCAGTGCTATGATGTATTCTCTCTGCTCATAAGGCTACAATAAAGGTGTTGGCCCAGTTTGCATTCTTATCTGGATGTACCTGGCAAAGAAACTGTTTGAAGAACATTAGGGTTATCACTGAAAGTAATTTTCTTGCAGCTTTATAAGTAAGGTAATTTTTCTATCTCTTGGCTGGGGCCTGTTCTGAGCTAGTAGGCTGACCCTAGTTTCCTGGCATCTGGGACTGTCCATAAGTCCTCTTACAACATCACAAATTACTTCTTCAAAGCTAGAATGAAAACTCTCCTACAAGTCTTCCAAGACAACATTTCCTATAAAGAAAAGTAATTGTGAAAGTGGCACCCCAGGACCTTTGCCATTTGCTATAACCAAATGAATCATTGTTTTATTCTTTAAGTTAGGAAGAAGGTCTGCCTATAGCCAAGCAGTGAAGACATGATTTCTTGAGGGTCACGCTGAGGTGTGTCTTTTATACTCTGAAAACTTTCCAGTGAATAAAACACTCTCAACCTATTCTAACTCATGAATAAGTTTCTAACTCATATTAAATTTAAAAAATGTGGAATGATATATATCACTGTATTTAAATATGTGTATGCATGTGTTTAAATTCACAGACTTTTGCTAAAAGATATAAAAATGAACTAGTAGACGTGATCTTTTTTCCTAAGAATCAATAACTTATGGGGACAAGGAAGCTAATGATGTTTAGTATTTACCAGATTGTGTATTTGTAATTTTGCAAAGAGTTTATTTTGAAGCTCTTTCAAATAGTGAGTAACATTTTCTAAAGGAAACATGATGAACATTTAGTGCTTCAGCACCAGTGTTCAAGAAGGAACAGGCAGCTGATAGAACATGGTTTCTGGATGTATCTTTGTTTTTCAGGGCAAGACTGTCTCTTGAATCAATAGATCCTGTAAAGAAGGTCAACTTTTACTAGGATGTTGGGTGCAGTCTAGTGTATTGAGGCATCAGACAGAACAGAAAAGATTAAGGAAGCATGAAACAATTCTCATTTGGTATTATATATTTAGTATAGTAAATATTAACACTTACTCTTCGCTAAGTAAGAAGTACAAGTTGATCAATATTTGCCTTGAATAAATCCTAGTATGTTAACTGACATGTAATTGTAACTTATTTTCCAGGAATCACAATATTGCTCTTCTAAGAAATACAGTAAAAAAAGGAATACAATAATTTGCTCTAGGAGTAAACGCAGTACACTATCACCATGCTATATTGCAGACAGGCAGAGACCAAATGTCTCATTTGGGTCTTTTCAGAACCAGTAATTGGTCCTGAATTGGCTATCTGTAAGTAAGTTCTTTTTTTTTTTTTTTTTTTTGTCTTTTTGAGACAGGGTCTCACTATGCAGTTCAGGCTGGCCTTAAGCTCACTTTGTAGCTCAGGCTGGTCTCGAACTCACAACAATCCTCCTGCCTCAGCCTCCCGAGTGCTGGGATTACAGGCATGCGCCACCATGCCTGGCTAGTAAGTTCTTAATGTTCGCTCATTGTAGAAATGTAAATATTTGAAAATATAACTTTTGATGATATATCATCATCTCAACATTAAAGTTTTAGAGATTTCTGAATTTCATATACCACAACGAAAAATTTAGTCCATCATCTGTGATACAGTCTGTACTTTGCCTGGCAAAGCATCATTTGTTTAGGCTTGGAGGCCCTAGGAAACAAAGATATTCTGAATAGATCCAGTTTGGCTACTAATAATGTTTGACTTTTCTTACCTGATGTCCAGGAAGGCAATAAATAAAAGGAAAGAGGGAAATAATGTCAAGTTGGTATAGTTTGTATGTTTCGGGTATACTCAAAAACATGTATTCCTTTGGTGGCTACATTTTCAAATTTCTGGTGTACAGAATAGCTTCATTAAGCAGAAAATTTTCTCCACAATAGCATCCCAGTAGCTCACACACATGGGTAGATGCACAACAGTTCATAAAATATGGGTTGATGCAATGTCATTAAATATGGATAGATCCACAGTAGGTCTACATATATATGATATTTTGTTTTAATTTCCCTATAAGGACAATGTAAAATGGATTCCATTGATACTCTGAGTTGAGGAAACTGTGGAATAAAAAGTTACCCTTCTCTTTGTCATAGCACTGCTGACCATGAGCATCAGGACTGATTTCAAGCCTTGGAAGTGTGACACTGGAGTTCAAGCTCCTGGCACTATTTCCTCCACAGAACAACTTTAAGTTGAGCTTAAAATGCTCTGGCTGGGAGAGCCATGTTGGGAGGAATTAGATTTCCTTGGTAGCTTTAGCTTGCTTAACAGTGTAAGGTAAGAAAGGAGAAATCCAGCCATGAGACATATTTCCATGCTGATTTTCAGTTAATGAAGTTTTTGATGACAAAGTATGGAATTAAAACTTTGTTTTTTTCCAATAGAAGCATTGTAATCTGAAACTACCCAAACTTGTATGTTTTGTTGTACCAGTCAGACTTTAAATCACCTTACTTGTGTATCTTAGAAGCTTCTGGATTTTGAACATGCTTTCCAACCATTCTTAAAAATAAACACATTTTTCCCTGCATAGTAGGTAGTGCTTGCATTTCAAAGTAGTTCTTGTTTTCAACCAATCCTATGTTTGCTGAAAAAACTGAGAAAATGGAAACAATACATCGGTCTCTGTTTTGGTCTTCAGTTTATTGCTCACCTCTTTCAGAACCAGACATTAAATTTATGAAAATTTTCTGCTAAGGAATAAAAACAGAAGCATAAAAATGAGAATATGTGTTGCAATGGCACAAGATTTAAAACGCTCCATTATGAAAAGACTATTAGTGCTGCTTAAAGCCACTTTCCTACTTTTTTTTTTTCCAGTACAGAATATCTTATTTCATCATATGAGTGAAAAAGTAAGGGAGTTTTTAACAAAAGGCTCATTTACTGGCAAATTTTAAACCATCCATCATTAATTTGTGCTTCTCGGCTTTTGTGCCCCTTCTCAGTGCATATGCATTGAAATATCCCAGCCATTGCTTTTAAAAATTCTGATTTTTGACAGCACTCATCTTAGTCTATGCATAATTCATTGTAATTACTATCTTCTTCCATGAGCCTAGAGGAGCACGGGTTGTGGCATGCTTTTAGGTGCATAAAACTGTCATGCGAGTGCGTAGGCATTAGTTTTAGTGGATACCCTCCATGTGCGGAAGAAACTGGGTACCTTTACAATGCACAGACTCTGGGGTCTCATCTACTGAAGCAGGGCATATTTTGTGACCAGAATTGTATTGCAAAATTCAGAAGCTTAGGGGAACATGCTAGAGTGAAGATTGTAACCTCATTTGTCTTAGCCAGTCCTTTTAGTCAGAAAATAAAATCTAGGTGGTTTACATTTGCAACAACAGGGTTTCCTGCATGTCTTTCAAGCAGTGCACTTGGGGAGTCCCTTCCCTTTCTTGAAGTTAAGACTTATTTATAAAAGTGGAATTATAAGGTACTTGGAAGAATGGATGGCAATGATGTTGGATATGGGGGACACCAAACGTTTATGTTGTGAGCAGGGATGCCCTGGTCTGAGTAGTAGAAAGAGGAAGCATCCACATTGTTTTGTTGTGTCTGTATGGGAAAAGAATCAGAGCTTAGAGCTATTTCCTTTGTGCATAGTCCCTTCACAGTTCAATAAAAATTGTCCAATTTTCTTAAATATCTTCTTCAAGAGATCAGGACCGCTTCATTTTTAAAGAATGGAAATATACACTTGCTGTCAGCACCTATTTCCTGTTTCTGAGAACATTCCAACATTTGCTCGGTTCCTGCCTTTGCTCTTAGCACTTCTGGGTTGTGTGTGTGCTTCCTCTGCATTCTTTTCTCCTGGGTGTGCAAATGAGACACAGGCCTGCTGCGTCCCCATTATGGACACAGGTTGGCAAAAGCCCTCCAGGTAGAAACCCATTGACTTGTGCTGAAAGCAAAGAAGCAAGTTCCTTATTAGTACTCTAACTTTATCTTTGAAATAAAGCACAACTCTAAGCTATTTAGTAAATCTTCCTGGAAAGCCTAGAAAACCAGTGGGTCTAGAAGGGTCATGACAAAGGAAGTCATGCTTTTAAAACCAACATGCCAGAGATACATATTCTGTTGAATGTGCTTCCTTCAACACAGTCACCTGAGGAGAATCTGCTCTAGTTCAGCAGTGCTGCTGTACCTGCAGCCTGGGCTGGACTCTTGGAATTGCACTCAGAGTTAGTTTATGAGCAACAGAAGAAAGCTATTATTTGATGGTCACCCCATGTAAAGTTCCATAAAGGAAATAGAAAAAGCAAAATGAAATAAATTGGGTGTGGCTTTAGTCATCTGTAAAATGAACCAAAAAGATGGGCCTTCCATCCTTCCTAGAATACTTACAATGGATATTTCCTAAATATATTGCAGAAAGAAAAATAGACATGGCTACTTAGGGAAAAGTGTCTGATGCCTGAATGCTACATTCCGTGGTTTTCCTTAAAGTTTGAAGAATGAAAATGCATTTCTTAAGGGTTATAAGTAGGTTTGCAATGTGTAAGTTCATCTGTGTTTGTAGGCTGGGTGAGTGCCCGCTTCACATCACTAATGGGACTGTAAATCCTACTGTGACACAGGAAATCTGTCATCATGTTAGCAACCACAAAGGCTTAATTTGCCTGGTCCACGTGGGTCACTACCTTAGTTAGGTCATTATCATTCTTCACGTTCTTTCCTCTATTCCCTCTTGCCAGGTCTCTGGGTCCATAATGCATATTTTATACTGCAGATATGATCACCTTTCTAAATCATATACCTGATTATGATATTTGATAGTAAAACCTTGCAATAACTCTTCTTTAACTTCAAAATGAAGCGAGATTGCTCCTTAGTATGGTGTTCAAATCATTGGCAGTGTGTTCCTCTTTGACTCTAGCTTGAAAATTTAGCCATTTTCTCCTTATTGTTCTGTGAGTAGATGAAAAATACTGCTCTGTCTAGTTCCAAAATTTTACTTGTACTCCTTGATAATGCAACCTGAAATATCCAGGCAAGCTGTTAATATACAAAACAACTCTCATTTTCTAGTGATTGGGTTGTATCTGGCTTAGACATAGAAGTATATTCTGATAGATGTTGTTCTTTTCATAGATACTTTGTAGGCATTATAAAAACATCAGGATCTTAAATAATCTCAAAGCCTATAGCTCATCTTGGGCAGAATCTGCATTATTCAAAAAGCATACCTATGGTTCTAATGTATGTTCAATATCAACACATGAAAAACCCAATATTTTCCTTCATATTCTTTAGAGACTGGGATATCATTTTAATGTTTCTACAGAACTGATATTACAAGTAGAAAATTAAATATGATATGAAACAGCACAACCTAGAAAAAGTTGATGAAATTTTTTTCCTGAAATATTTATTAATTCCTCTTTTTGTTATAATAAATAACATACAAAGATTTTTACAAATGTTATATTTTTCTCTTACATACATGGTGTTTGTACAAACAGAAAGTAAATGTTGTATTGTTCTCTTTGAAATTAGCCTGGTCCTTTGATTATTCAGAACAGAATAGTTCAAAGCAAATAACATTCTCAGGTATCTAGTGTAATTATTACAAAACTTTGGAAGCTACCTTCTTTTCCACTTCAGGATACTTTTGAGACTCAAGTGCCATCAACAAGAAATTCAAGACACAGAAAAACTATGTGTGTTCATTCTAGTTAGGTACCCCAAATGACCTGAGGACAGGACTCAGACTCAGTACCATCTGTCAGCCAAGTGCAAGAGCCACCATGGACCTCTGCAGGCCACACTGTAACGTTTGGAAAAGGCTTGCCAGCTAAATACGGTGCCACAGAATCTTAAGGAAGAAACAAGGAAAGCACTTAACCTACTATGTTTTGTAGACAGTGAATAGCTTCTTCTAGCCTTTTTTTGTCTCTGTACTTTCTCTGTCTACCATGAGGAAATCTGTTTGTAAAGCAATTCACGTTGTATATTCAGTGCTCGGTCATGCTTCATGGCTTATGTACCACTAGCTAGAAAGCCGTTGACTGTTCAGCCTCAGCTGTTCCATGCCTGGGCTCCTACCCCAAACTCCCATGGTCTGTTCTTCTTGTTCTGTGCCTAGGCTTCTCCTCCATGAAAAGAGCTTACTGACTAGTGCAGAAGTTCACTTTTAACTTCCTTAATATCTTTAAACAGGAGTCAGGGAGATGGCTCAGTAGAATAAGTGCTTCCCTCACAAGCGCAAGGGCCTAAGTTCAACCCCTGGTTCTGCCTAAATAAATAAATAAATAAATAAATAAATAAATAAATAAAATCTTTAAACAATGAGAAAGCTGCAGGTGCATAAAGGTTCCCACTGCCTGTCTTTTGCATCAAAAATTTTTGTAGTACTTTCTAGAAATCTTAAACATCTTGGTTGAGCGGTATTCTTTCCCTCCTTCTTTCTCCACACTCCATTCTTCCTAAATTTGCCTCTTAAATTTTACTCCCAGTACCTGTCTGCCAAAGAAATCTAGGTCATTGCCTCACACCTGTATAGGCAAAGCCAAATTAACATTCTTAATTGTATACTAATGTAGCTCCAACAATGTGGCTTCCCAGATCTGTATGAAATCTAACTCGCACGTGATTGTACAGGAGACAGGGTCTCTAAGGAAGTAAGGAAGGTAAAAGAGGCCATAGACTAGGGCTCTGATTCACTAAAATTTATAAAAAGAGAAACAAACAACAGTGTTCTCTGTTTGTATCTGTCTGTCTGCCTGCCTGTCTGTCTGTCTGTTTTCCCCAGGCACATACATTAAGGAACATAAAATTACATCAGACACACCAAATAGATACTCATCTGCAAACCCTCCAGAACTGTGGCTAGTTCCAGTTTGTTATAAGCCATTTTCTGCCTATGTGTATCCATGTATATATGCATGTATGTATGTATCTACTTACCTACCTACCTACCTAACAATCTACCTATCCTTGACTATGTTACTAAGACCTCTGACAAGGGATCCCATCCCTGTTGCTCTTCTCTTCAGACTTAGGACTAATCATATCTAGCCTTTATATATCCTCCATGGATGTAAAGAATGTTGGAGTCTAGAGATGTTACAGAGGTATATGGATAGCACCACCCTAAACCTCGCTGCATCAACACCGATCATTCCTTTCTGTTCCACGCACTACATGTTATTATGTTATCATGGATACATCATAATCTTTAGGTTTCTCTAAGAAATTTTTAATTTCTCAGGCTATTTCCTGAGGATCAAAAACATAATGAAACACTTCATGTAGCTCCGGATGCCATTACCAAATGTTATAAAGTAGGTAGCTTAAAATAACAGCAGAATATGTATTTTTTTTACAGTTCTAGAAACTGAAAGTCTTATTTCAAGGTGACAGCAGATGTAGTTTTTAGTGAGGCCTTCCTTCCTGACTTATGCATAATTGTATTCTTTTACATTTTCCAATGGCTTTTTTTTTTTACATGGGGCAGAAGTAGCAGGAGAGAGAAGAAGAAAAGAGGGTAGCAGGAGAGAGATTCTTCCAAAAATCATCATATCCAAATATCATCCCAGAGATGATCAGTGGTTTAACATATCAATTAGACAGGGGCACAATTTAGGTGTAGCTCTTGTGCTTTTCATTCTTAGACTTAGTCAAAATTATTAGGTAGTAAAAGCCTTATAGAGAGCTCATTTTTCTCCAAAATTTCTTGTTTTGTCTCTGAAAAGTCCCCACTGAACGATTTATGTATTTTCACCTCCTCTCTATGCTTGGGCTTCCTTTTTTGTGGACAGCATCAATTTTACAAAAGTTTTCCTTGCTGGGAGAAAATCTTAATGATCAGCCATTAATTACGGAAGAAAGCACCAAATCAAAAGCAATATGAACAAAATTGTGAAAATTTTAAAGGTGTAATTTTCATTATGTTATTAGTGTCTTATTTCTTCTATTGTTCAGATGTTTTGTGTTAAACATATTAGTATCTTGCCAATGCCTGGTATGTTTTCCTTACACTAACACAAAAATAAGCCTTTCTGAGCAGTTCTTGGTATTAGCACTCAATACCCTTTGGAACTACCACAAAATGAAGATTTTTAAATAGAAATTAAAATAACTGTGAAATATTTTACTTTTGGAGAAGTGCAAAATTTATATCTTTCCCTCTCTCTTTGTTTCTCTTTCCCCTACGTACCTATGAATTATTTCCCTTGCTATCTATGTGTCTGTGTAAAAATATACAACCATAAAATATAGAAAAATATAAAATCTTAATTTTTTAAAAGCATTTCTCAATTTTTTAATTTTCAAACAGAGTAGGAATAGGAATTAAAACAAAAAAAATTACAAGTGATACAGAATTTGACTTAACAAAGTAATAGAAACTTCACATAGTGTTGTCTTCTAACCAGTTTTTCATATTACCAGATTTGTGTATGTAAAATTGGAAGAAGAAAGAAAAATGTGTAAGACATTAAGAAGTGAAAAAGTACAAATAATTGAAAAAAGAAGACAAAACAAATTAAGCTATTAACTGCTTCTTTCTATAGATCAGCAGAAATGCAAGGCACAGCTGAGCAAACCATACCGCTTACATTAGTAGGTAAATGTCTGCTCCCCACTCCCTCTCCTAACCTTCTCAGCTCAGAGACTCTTTCCTTTTGAGTAAGTTCATTCCATTTACACAGTATCTATTGCATGCTTCATATTCTATTTTTCTCTTTCAGGTTCTCCTACGAAGGAAACAACATAATGTTTGCACTGGGGCAGCTGAAAGCAGGAGAATCACTATGAGTCTGATCAAGTAGTGAGATCCTAAACACCCCGTAGACCCTTCCATATATACAAATAAATAGATAAATAAATAAGTAAATAAATAAATGAAAAATAAAGAATAAAAAATTTCAGGCCCCACAAATCAAAGACCCAATGTAAAAATGGGCTTCTTGGGGCTGGGAAGGTGGCTCAGTAGAACAAGTGCTTCCCTGGCAAGCGCAAGGGTCTGAGTTCAATCCTTGGTTTTGAAGAAAAATAGGCATCTGAGGAGGAAGAAATGCACACATAAGTAAATATATGAAAAATTCTTCACCATCACTGGCCACTCAAGAATTGCAAATTAAAATAATTTCTTACCATAGGAAGAAGGGCTCACATCAAGAAGTCAGCCAATGACAAATGCTGGAGAGACTATGGAGAAAAGGGAAAATTCTGCACTGTTGATGGGAATGCAGACTGCATAACCACTATGGACTATGGAAATCAGTGTGGATATTCCTTTAAAAGCTAGAACTGGAGATCCCATTCAAGCCAGCTATTCCCCTCCTGGGTATTTTTCCAGAATCATTTCTAATTTTAAAACATGAAATGCTTCATTTTGATAGATTTTTCTCTCACGAGTGGATTTTGTCTACTATTTTTACACTTCCTCCAACCATATCATTTTTTCCATAAGTGCTGTATATATAGTTTTATTTCTTCTTAAAAAGACGAAAGTTATTGCATTAAAATTTTATTCCTAGTTTTCTCTTCACCTACAATATCAGAATCCTTAAGAGAACTTTAAATCAGAATTCACTCTGACAAGAAGTTTTATATGCTATTCTCAAAATCTTGTCTTCTGTTCTTTCCCAACTCCAGTATTTTCTCCCTGCTAAATCATTAGGTGACCTCCATTACAGAGCTTGTATATTCTGCTAATAGAATGTAAGTCACTGCTACATGAAAGACTGTAATCCTACATCATAAAGTTGTTACACAAGCAACTTTTGCAAAAGAGAACAAACAAGTCCCAGACTCCGTAATTTTAAATTTTATCCTTCTAGGCTTTTAAAGTAGAGCAAAACCTTATGAAACCTGTAAAATATTATCATTCAGTGAAATTTTATTTTCAATGCACACTTCTTGAAAATGAAACCCACAAATGGAATAAACTTGCAAATCACAGGTCATTTGCTCCTTTTGCATGATCTATTTTATCTGTGAAGAATTCACTACAGCCGGGCGTGGTGGCGCATGCCTGTAATCCCAGCACTCGGGAGGCTGAGACAGGAGGATTGTTGTGAGTTCGAGACCAGCCTAAGCTACAAAGAGAGCTCGAGGCCAGCCTGAACTGCATAGTGAGACCCTGTCTCAAAAAGACAAAAAAAAAAAAAAAAAAAAAAAAAAAAAAAAAAAAAAAAAAAAAAAAAAAAAAAAAAAAAAAAAAAAAAAAAAAAGAATTCACTACAATACACATGTTGTTCTTTTCTCTAATGCCAAAAGCTCATCTTTCTTCTCTTCTTGTCTTTCACTGACTTGACTCCTTTTCACAGTAAATAAGGCAACATTAGCATTTTTAGAAAGCTCAGTCTCATTTCATATTCTTTTCCCCGAAAGGTTACAGATAAGAGAATAAAGATGTCAGGGCCTATGAGATAGTTTCTTTCTTGGATCTGAGAGCATATTTTGATAGCCTGGAGAATAAATACATTCATATGCTTATAACCAATATGTGAGATTCCTCTTTCTGAAGAGGTACATTTGTGGGTCCGCTGTCACTCATATAAAGTTAAAAGAAGTGTTCATAGTGTTAGGTAAAGAAACAGAAAACCTCTAGACCATGATAATAGAAGCTTCTGAAAGGGTATGGATACTAAATAAATAAATAGAAAGTGCCATTTCATTTGTTCATATTTCAACATATGTAATTTTGAGTTTAGAAATATTGTTTTCTACTATCTATTGGAATCTTTCCTTTAAAAAAATGAGTGAATACATACAATTTTCAAGTGACTCAGCAAGTTACTATAGCAGAGATAGCTTTTGGGGCATGAGATGTCATAGTAATTTAATATTTTTCCTTTGCATTTAATATTTCTCTTGCCCATTGTTGCCATCCAAAAGTCTCACATGGCTTGTGTGCTTTCTTCAAATACAAAAAGACAGAAAAAGGCTGTGAAACAATGATCTGCCAAGTGACATGTGAAAGCAGACAAAATTGTCAAGACAAATATATTGAGACTCAAGAGGGACAAAATAAGGTGGCATCTTGTTTTTAAATTAAGTTGTGGTACAGGATGGAAATTTCAAATTTTATTCTCTCCTGTGATTTATTTGATTGCTAAAATGTTATTTTTTACAGTGAGCATTCATTGTGTACATAAAAGATTGACATTTAAGAGAAAATAACTCAATTTTTATATCACAATAAAAGTCATTGATACAGGAGGCGGTTTATAGAGTAGAAAGTGGGAGTTCTCTGATGTTTTTTCCTAAGAAACCTCCAAGTTGCATTTCTAAGGCTGTATCTCTTCTGGAGCTCCTGTTCCACTGGCTTTCCTCCTCGTCCCAGGGACTTGGCACCAAGGGAAGCCAGGGAAGGCAGCTTCCCAGCTTGCTTCAGGGGAGCAGCTCCATTGCTTTCCAGAACTGCCCAGTTTTTGCAAGAGAGGTGCTAATAAAGAAAGCAATGTTATCTTAATCTATTTTATGTTGCTTAAAAAATACTCAAGGCTCAGACATATAAAGAAATTAAACACATTTGAGCTCACATTTCTAGAGGCAGAGGCAATCAAAGCCTGAAGTCATAGCTCATATGGGTTTCCTTCCTCATGGTAACTTGGCATAATGAATTACAGGTGAGAGTACGAGAGACACTGGGTGGGATGCACGTGAACCTTGTTATGGTAGAAACAATACTGCTGAGATCCTCCATCAAACCAACCTTGGTTTCTTCTAAAGATGACAGTCCCATACCCTACTTACCTTCAATGAGGCCTTGTGTCTCAAAAATTCCACCATCTCTCTACCTTGTGACCAAAGCAGTACACAAACTTTTGGGACATAAATTAGCTGTGCTCCATGACAGATGTTCCCTGCAGACTCCACAGATAGCTGGAGTATGTGCCACTCATTTACTCTGCGTCACCAGAGAGGTTCCAGACTCCTGAATTTCATAGATTATACTTTACTGTATTCTAATCAATCATTTTCCTGTTTGCATCATGAAAGTATTAATTTTGGGAAGTTACCATTGACAATTATCCTCTCAATATTTTCAGTAAAGAAATGTTTTCGAAGATTTTCAGTAAAGAAATCACTGCATGACCTCCATCACAGAAAGTGTGGACTGTGCTAATAGAATGTAAAGCACAATTTGGCACAATTTCTAATGAACGCTGAGTGTATTTTTAAAATGGGATGAATTTGAAAGAAGAATAATGGAAGGAAGGAAAGAAGCACAAGTCAAAACGAGAGGGAAGAAGATTTGTTTATGTGGTAGTTGTAGATTATTTTGTATTCCAACTGAGAAAATTATTACATCAAAATACTTGAACATGATACAACTTCTAATCATGTATTAGAGAAACTATCTCCAGGACCACAATAAAAAAGAGGAAAAAAGAAAGCTATCTCTGCATTGTGAGACACATAAACATGACACAGCCACTAAAATGGGTCCTGCCTTTAAGTTTGAATATGTTAATAAAATAACTATGCAAACTATCAATTTTATAAAAATTAAAAATTAGATTATGTTTAAGTTTAGTTTCAATAAATATTTACATGGACATATGAACATTTAGAATACATGAACACATTATTGTTCATATGTTCTAAAGCCTCCTTAAAATATCACTGTTTTTTATGAAAACAGAGACAGAGAGAGACTGAGAGATTGATTTTTTTTCTTCAAGAGAAAAAAAAATCAAGATTTTCCCAGTTGCTGATCATTTTATTTTACATCTTCTGTTATTATGTATCATTTAACTTCACCCTCTCAACTTGTGTGTTTTCTTACTGATTGTCCCTAGAGGAAGACAAAAAATGACTGGGGCCAGCAACCCTTTATTTATCCCTCATCTTTCTCCAAAACAACACAAAGACCCTCTTTTTCATTCTCCATTTAGTCTTCTTATAAAAAGGGAATCGAGAAAATGGACCATTAATTAGATCATCTCAGAAAGTCTGTCATACAGATTGTTTCTTTTCATTCAGTATTTAAGAACACTATTTAAGTGACAGATACCTTTGAAGCGTGATGATGTCAACAGACATAGTCTCTGATATACTATTTTTTTGTTTATGTTTAAAATATAACATATTTATAAGATGTTTACAAAATAATGGATTTGTAAAGGAATGAAAAAAATCAACCCATGTGATATTTCATATACTTAATAGTCTCATTAGTGAGACATGGGGAATAGAATGAAACAGTGTATTTTGTATTAAAATATCAGAAATTTAATCCAAAATTCATAGATTCAGCTCTTCTCAAGTCTGACTAGCATACTTACATGAAAAATTTGAGAAATTAACAAATCCATTGTGTTTAAAAATTTCTTAAAAATGCTCTTTGGAAAAATGACCAACACTCAGATTTCCAGGAATAAACAGATGAGTGCAACTATGCAATATGATTATATTCATTTGAATATGAAAAAGTGTTGTCCTGTCTCATCAGATGTGAAACATTCTCTAGGGCAATTGCTGTAATGTGTCATCATTAACTTGAGTGTCATTGTCCCACACCTGGACTCTTTCACTAGCACAGAAACCAACATTTCCTCAAGGTCTCTAACCAGATGCAGCAAGTATGTCACATGCCAAGCAGGACTGTAATATGGTGCACCTGACAACTGGCAGGGCCCTTGAAAGCAAGGGCTAATGGTTAAATGAGTGCAATTAAGTGTGCTGTTATACTTTTTCTGTCCCTGAGTGTGAGAGAGCTTCACAGGACTCATCAACCCCATTCCAAGATCCAGGCACTTGAAAGACTGAGTGTGCAGAAATAGCAAAAGCCACAACAAATAAGTTGCCCAAAATGATCTATAGGTATGAAAAATTATAAGCAATTTCATTCTGCTTGGTTCTTTTTTTGTCATATTATCTAACAAGGTAGTGACACTGGAGACATTGCTGTTTAACCTCTCTCTGTTACGAGGTATTTAAAATGTTATATCACCATGCCAGAACAAACATACAGTTTGCAAACCACACCTTCACAGAGAAGACAGGGATGCCTTCGAGTTCCACTGGAAAACTCAGAATAGCTTTGCTAAGTTAAAGTTAAGAAATAGTCCACATCGACCTACGTTGCAACTTCTCTCCACCAGTCATTTTGAAACAATCAATAGCACAGAGAGTCAAGAGTCTAAGATCACAGAAATTGCCTATTTGGACAATCAGGACAAAATAGCGGTAGAACATAATTTTGTGCTTCTCTGATCAATTGTTGTCAAAAAAATATAGGAAATATGAACTTCCTCAACTCACAGTCAATAAAATCATGATTTTTAACTTTTGCAGAAAATAGATAGCATGACGACTCTGCAAACACTGTGAAGGTTTCAGATAGTTGACTCAGTTAACAAACTTGAATCTAAAAGAAAAGATTCAAGACCATCTGTAATAAAGACAGTGAGCAGAGACAAAATGAAAGTGATCAACCAGCATGAGTTCCAGTTTTTCTATAGAAAGGACAGAATATGTTCTCTTGCTCTAAAGTTCTACACATGAAAAAATGACTTCCCTACTATGAGAGAATCAAGGTAGATTGTCACAATTTAAAACACCAAAATGCATCATATAATGCATTACTGTGAAGGAGTTGAATCTACACTTTTAACACTTAATATTAGATTTGTGCTTGTTTTTTTTTCTGAAAGCTTACTTCCCTATAAAGCTACAAACATTATTAGAGATGAAACAAAATAGAATTTAAAACCAAAGAAAAGCTAAATGTTATCAATTCTACTAGACAGATGTCAAAAAAGGCTGAAAACTTGAATCATAATATGTTTTATATATTGGCCCTTAATTGCAAAATATGGATCTTGTTGTTGTTTATATTTAGTGTTGGGTCTGCAGGGTCTAAAGGGTCTCACTACACAGATCTCTTGTTTTCAGCTTCCCAAGTACTGGGAGTATACACGTGTGCCACCTTGCCCAGTCTCAATTACCATCTCAGCACACCGCAGGGGTGGGGCCAGCACGACAAATGGTGGATTGAACCTTCCATCCCTGCATCTGCCTGAGCAGGCGCTGTAATCTGATGATCTGTCTGGCCAGACAAAATGTGCTTTTGTATAGTGTCCTTTGATATTTCCCTGGCGCTTCGACATTGAGTTCCACAAGAAAACTAGGAATAAGCAAAAACTGACAGAATAACATTGCTGGACATCTGATGGAGGTAAACAAAAAGAAAGATCTCTATCAGATACAGGTGCCAAGAAGAGTAATTCTTACTGGGGCAGACAGCCCTGCCAATGAGAATTTCAGACAGTTTACAAGAAAATAATAGGCCCAAAGTCATTTCAAAGAGGAAAACAGTACACCAAACAGAGAATGCTCAATGAAAAGGAATCTATCAAATGATTACCAATAATATATTTTGTTCAGTCAGGGTCATGTGGTTGAAAATTTCAACATTGTTATTTCTATTTGGGAAAGTAATTCCAAAAACTCCCTGCTACAACATACACAATGATAATTTAATGATACTGCTTTAGTAGAAAGCAGGTCAACTTTGGTCTTTATTTATGAACTAAAATTAATTAGGAGCATTGAAGAAAATCTATGCACATATTACCTAGTGACACAAGTGGCTTTTCTTCTTGCTACATATTAATTAATAAAATAGTTAACACTCAGAACATGGCAGATGATACCTCGTTCACACCCCTGCCATGTTGCAAAATTTTGTGTCACCCTTCTAAGGACTTTTCCTCATCCTTTTCTGTATTGCATTTGGTTCTAAAATACATTTTGCTGCAAATACTCCATATCTTATCCAATATGCAATATTCATGATTAAGTACGGCTAATACATGATAGCAAATTTATATAAAACAGCTCTCTGTACTTTCTATGCATGAAAAGTCTCATCTGTGTATTATATATTTCAGGAAATGTGATTTCCAGAAAAAAAAATCAACTGAAAATTGAGCTAACCCATTTGTCTTAATCAGTGGCTCTTCTGATTGTAGAAAATTACAATAAAATTACTTTTGGTCTAATCAAAGTACTCAATTTACTGATTTAGGTGTTTGACCTCCAAAATGCCAGGAACTAAACAAAAGGAGATCAAAATTTGATGTAAGAAATTTTGAAATGACTTGAAAATATTATTACTGTGGCCAGGGAGGTGGCTCAGTGGAATAAATGCTTTCTTGGTAAGTGCAAGGATCTGAGTTCAATTTCTTGTTCTGCCAAAAAATAAATAAATAAACATATATATATATATATATATATATATATATATATATATATATATATATATATATATATATATATTAGCTTCTACCTTTCAAGGCTTCATGGAAGAGATTTAGGAAATGAATTTAACAACTGAGTGTCTTTAATGTAGATCAGTAGCTTCATCTTACTTCAGATATGATGTTTGATAAAGACATGTTTAATTAAAGGTATTGGCCTAAATTATAAAGGATGATGTATTTTTGTCCTTAAACATGAGGATAGGAACTTTAAAAAATCAACTGTTCCTTTCAGTTCTAAAACTTATGAGAAATTTATTTTAAGGAGGATATAATAATAATAATAACAACAACAATAATAATAGATAAGACATTGAAGATAGTATATATTTTTTAGGTTTTTTTGTGTGTACATGTGTGCAGGGTCTCACTATGCAGTTCCGAGTCACAGTGATCCCCCTGTTTTCTGCCTCCGAACTGCGGGGCTGGGAATTCAGGCATGTGCCACCATGCCTGGACTAAGGTAGCATATATTTACAAGTTCACGATAAAAGGTATTCAATTGCAGTTGTCGTATTGCACATTATTGTCCTCAGTGTAGTTTTTCAGATTGTAAATATTAGCAGCTAGAGTTAGTCCAAGTAAGCATTTTAAACATTAATTACTTTCATAAAACTTGTAGGAATTATTCATACAATCTTCTCAGTTATCCCGTATGTATACGTAACGTGACTTTCCCCTTTCCAATTTTTTTCCTGTCTTTTCTCCTTTCTCTCACCTCCATGGTTTATTCCTTGTGTTAAGTTTCTTTCTGTTTTACTACCTATATTGTGCCTTTCAGATTTTATTCATTCTTTCAGGTTTTTAGACCCAAGAGATAATCTGAGGTTTACACATGTTGGCTTGAGTTAATTAAGAAATAAAAAGTAAAAAGGCAAGGGGAAAAAATAAAGTTTATTTTTTATTTTAATAAAGGAAGAGTGAATGTTTAGTTGTTTGATGAGTCTTTACCTGGCAGTCCAAGCAAAAATTTGATAATAACAATACATAACAACCATTGTTAATATTCGTCTTGTTCTGTAATTCTGCACTATTTATGTCTTATGTCCCTTGCTTTCTGTCTTCGTTCATATTATTTGTTCTAGCTTTTATTTTGTTTTCCTCTTTAAAATAACACAAAATTTAAAGAATAGAAAAGAAATAAAATAAAGTTTACATGAAAAACCCTGCCTGAAATTTATCCACTATTCAGTGTTTTCTTTTAATGACGTGTTTGAGTTGTTTACTTTTTTTTTACACTTGTGCATACCAGATGAGAAATTTCCTCGCCCTCCTCTATCCTGTATGAAAAACAGTGTATCTCTTTCTAAAAAACTAAATAACTACAGACAATTATTAATAGTGAATGATAGGGCCGGGGAGATGGCTCAGTTGAATAAGCGCTTCCCTGGCAAGTGCAAGGGCCTGAGTTCAATCCCTGGTTCCACCAAAAAAAAAAAAAAAAGTGAATGATAATAGTCTTTACTTATGCTTAACAATGCATTTCTCTATTGGTTGTGTCTAAATATTTTTTCTATTTCTCTAAAATATCTATATCTATTTATGTATCTATCTATATCTATGTATCTATCTGTCTATCATCTATCTATCATCTATCTATCTATCTATCTATCTATCTATCTATCTAATTTTCTTTCCTGGAATCTCTCAGTAATTTATCTCTAACTTGTTTCTACTTACATAAAATTTGAAAACAAACAAACAAATAAACAAGCCAGGCGTGGTGGCCCATGCCTGTAATACCAGCACTTGGGAGGCTGAGGCAGGAGGATGGTTGTGAGTTCAAAACCAGCCTGAGCTAAGTGAGCTTAAGGCCAACCTGAACTGCATAGTGAGACCCTGTCTCAAAACAACAACAAACAAACAAACAAGCATACATGAAATTTGTACATAATTATTCCTTATCATATTAAATTAGGATTATTTATCTATAATAATTCTTACTTGAGTATATGATCTAAGAAACTATGGAGCAATATTATACCTACTTCTACATCCCAAAGGCATGAAATACAATCTGTGCTCTATTACTATTTTCGAATGAATAAACATATGCAATAAGTGCATACATTGGTGACAATATTAAAAGTATTGTAAACATGTTATTAGAAAATAGTACAGTATTTTAAACTAAGTCACCTCTTTGCTTTTTTTATTCTTTCTCATGATAACTAAAGTTGAAAATGTTACAAAATTTTAAAATAAAAGGCAAAATAAATTACTCCATAAATGTTATCTTTTTCTTCAACCAATAGGAGACACAATATTTATTGTCCCAAATTAAATTAATATGTCTACTTAGGATCAATAGAACACCTTAGTTTGGCAAATTATTAAAAGAATGGAATATTGTTAGCAACAGACATCATCTCTAGAAAGGAACAGTCACCATTTGTTTATTGGCATATGGATTCACTCACTGTATGAGAATACATGGAAAGTAACCTGAAATAAAGGCACCTGTTGTCATCAACATATGCAAAAAAAATAATAGTTTATATAAAAACAGAAACTGTTATAAAGGAAATGATGAAGCAGTTTTTAAAAGCAAAGCCACTTTTAGCTTTCTAGAGCACAAAGCATGCAATGTAAAGGATCTGCATTTATTTGTTGTCTCAAAGCTTCTAATGAAAGTGTGAAACTGTAAAAGAGAAGTTTTGCTTTACTTTTTCCATAATCATATATACTCTTTTAAATGTCATCTGAAAAACAGAATTAAAACACTAAGAATCTAAAATAATTTTAATTAGTGCATTGGTCAGTCAGGGAGCAACTCATCATATTTTAAGAAAAATGTGAACAAATTTATTAGCCTTTATAAGTGATTAATCACTTCTATTAAATCTGTGGATCTAAATCAAAGAGAATGATCGAGCTGTTCCTAGACAGAAGATTAACAAGATATGTTAAATTTTCTCTGATTTACTAAAGCAAATTAATGAAACTTGAACACAAAAAAGCCTTCTTTTTTTCACAATATAAAGACAACAGTTTTTAGTAAATGACTTTGGGTTTTTATCAGATAATGCTTTCTAGAACCAAACCATACTCACAAAAAATTATATGACTTTGTAAAAACATTCAAAGTGACTACCAAGCCACTTCACTATACTGAGGAGAAACTTAGACGTAGATGAGCTTTACATTTTGTTTAATATCTGAGGATACTACTCTCTGAAGTGCTCTCATCCTAAACTTGACTATACTAAACTTCCAAAATTTGCTTGATTCCAGTGGACTTTTTTTCAAATATATGTGACTTCAAAGGAATCAATGCATTCAACACAAAATTATGTATAATTTGAGACTGAGAGCATCTGTAAAAGAGCAATAGATGAAGCAGAATTAAAAAACAAGCATGAAGCACATACTGTGAAGTAGTTTGAATTAGCAAAATGTGGACTAAGGATTTACTTAAGAGCTTCACAGCACCCAATCAAAAAGGGATATCTGAATTATTTACATGATTCATAATGTCCATAAGGCAAAAATCAATTATTAAAAAGGATTATTGCTAATCCTAATAATGAGATAAGAGATGCAGTTCTTCCATTTTGATGACTCTATACAATAAGAGAAACACTTGTGAATCTTTCTATATCAAGCATAGTAATGTGTTTCCATAAAGTTGTTATGTATCAGCAAATGGATATTCATTATGTAACATCAAGTGTTTAGGAAGAAAAAGCAATTTCTATCTGCTATTAAAGTTTCCAGTAGCATAGTTTAATCCATGAATGAAATCAGATGATTTATAAATTTTGATAGACTGTGCTTCCTTCTGGAAAATTTCAAAATGTTTACTTCTGGTAGTTGTGCTTTTAAGAAAAGTGAGGCATCAGAAAGCTTGAGATTATACTGACCGATAAATACAGTGTGAATCTAAATAAACTGAAAATTGAATAAGTAGGTAATAAATGTAAAGTCACACGGCATGCACTAAGAACACTTACCTAAATTCTAGACCTCTCTAAGTAGTAGGTAAATGAGACATCTATATCTTTGCTCAACACTTCTTAAACATATTTTTGCATTTAATAATTTTTGTATTGTAAAAAGAAAAATATTCAAAACAAGATAACAGGAGAATAACAATACATTGCATATTATCATCAGAGTAGCTACTCAAGACACAAGATATAATCATGAGACTTACATTGCTAGTTTCTCTTAGTTCATTCAAAAGAAATCATGGTGTTATATGGTTCGGATAATTTCATATATCAACACTTTAATTCAAAATCTATTGAATTTTTCCCAACAGGGATAAATGAGCAAGAAAGGGCTTTAAATTCTTCCACTAAATATGACAAAATCTTAATTTGGAAAAAAAATTAAATTGAACATTTAAAAAAGTCTCTATATAGCTCCAATAAAATAGTGGATATATATATATATATATAATATATATATATATATTATATATATATATATATATATATTTACATGTACTTAATATGTTGAAACACAATGCCATCAAGTAGTTATGAAACATTGAAGATAATAGAGCTTCATAAAGATATTCAAAGTGGAAAGCCAAGTAGCTCAGCAGATTAAAGCAACTGCAAGCAGGCACAGGAGCCAAAGGATTAATCCCCATGCCTGCCATGTTCACCCAGCCCCCAGGCACACTGAGACAGCAATTGAGACTGAGTGTGATGTTGCAGGCCTGTAATCCCAGCAATTGGGAAGCTTTAAGCAAGAGAATCACTATGAGTCAATGTAGTAGTGAGACCCTGAACATCTTGTAGACCCTTCCTGAAAAAAAAAAGAATGCTATTCAAGAAAATGAGTTAATTTGCTAAATAATTTCAGCTATGAATAATTTATCAAATCATGACTTTGATTTTTCCAGTTGCTTATTGAAATATTTATGTTTAGAGCAACTGCACATAAAATACTTATTACATACAAACAAACTCAACTTCAGTTAATAAATATTCTTAGAATCATGATAATAATAATATTAATAGGTACGTTTGCTATGGTTTTATACTGTTCCAGATAAACAGCTCTTTAGGCTTTGAATAAATATCCCATCCTTAATCTTCAGAATATGTAGAAGGATGTGAAGTATATCAGTTTTGTAGATCACCTAATTTTATTCATTGATTAAACTAAGTCACTGGGAATTTTAATACCAGATTCAAATCACAATTTTGTCTAAGTGCTAAGTGACTGAGCCAAGATTTAAATCTAGAGAGTTTATCTTCAGTGTATGTTGGGTCCCAATTCACTGAAAATATAATCATGAGAACATATACATGACTTGAACCTTCATAAATTTCCATGGGGGTGGAATTATATTTAGTAGGATGGTTAACAAAGATATGTTGGGTGATGTAGGGTGTCATATTAGGGTAGCTAACATCATCTTAGAAAAGAAAAGGAAGTAAACCTACGTTTACTATGTTACCTAAAATAGGTAACAGCTTGCCAGGAAACATTTGGAGACTAAAACAGATTTTATTTTAAAATATATTGCACTTGTAAAATCCTATCACTCTATAACACTGTATTTAATAGAAAAGAAGTAATATGGCCTGTTTTGTACATGAAGGAATGTTATTGATGGAATTAATAAATATGTAACCTATTGTGTTCCATTGGTTATTCTTCCAAATTTACATTTTAAACCACTAGACATTTTAGTGTGTACCATTTTTCTTGAAAACAAAATTATAGACTGTATATCATTAAATTATCTTGAAGTGAGTTTAGTTAATCTGAGAATAACATTCTTTGCATCACAATCTGTAAGTGCTGAAACATTTGTTGTTAAACATTCCAATTATTTACTTCATCAGAAGCGGGGTAAATTGTTTTGAGTTATTTGGTACTATTACCTGATATATTAGCAGGAGCCAGACTGCAAAGACAAGCAATAATATTTTCAACCCAAACTCAACATGAAGAATGAGAATTGGCCTCAACATCGAATAACCTTGTCCGCTTGGGAGAACATTTTATGCAATGCAGTGCAAGCTCCGCAACTATAAAACCAGAGGTGTCATTTCTACAATGTGAATTTTGAAAGTAAAGGCCACTTTAAAGACACATACCCAGCCCCTTTGTCTGCAGTAAGCTGGATCGCTCAGTGGTCCAGAAGCAATGATCTGTGTTAATACCACAAATCACTGGCATGGGAAGAAAAATAAGACATAGAGTTCTCAAGGTTTTGCAGTTATAAATAATGGTCCTGAAGAAAGAGACAAAGAATAGCAAAAAGTAATGATTTGAAAAATAAATTCCTTGTATATGTCTTTTCAAAATGTTTGTGTCTATTTTAAGATTCCCTGTTGTACAGGAATAAGATGGACCTATTTTCTCATGTCAGTATTTAGCAGTATTTTAAGAAGATATTTGGATTTTCCAGGATATACATTTTTCAAAATGATGTAAATTAATATTTCTATGTGGTTCTTTTCCTGCAAATTTAACACATGTAATTTATTATTCTTGATTACATCTCAAGCATTTTAACCATTTTATATCAATACTTTTGAATGCAAGAGTTTTACATTCTTATTCTTTCCAATTCCTTTTATTTGTAAAGCCCTAAAATATGATGTTTAAATGCGACCTCTTGCCACTTCCAAGAGGTTTTGGCATTTTATGGTCTTCATGAAACATTAGAAACTCTCTTATGGCTCTCTTTCCAAACTGCTTGTTTTCACTGACATTTAGCATCACAGGCTACATTTCGTGCATGGTTAATGCAGATGATAAATAACATGAAAGTCATTTTGGAAAGAAATGGAAAAACACAGGAGAATGAAGCCTCCTTTGTGAAATTTCAGAACTTAAGCTTTACGGATGTGTGTGATAGCAAGGTAAACAACAACATTGACACTTCAATTTTTCTGATGGAAACAGTGGCCATCAGAAGGGTCAATTTGGTAGAAATATGCACTGACTGATCGACAGATGTGGTGATAGAGATGCATGTCATAAAGATTGTGAAGTTAATTTTATGTGACAATGCTTCAATATGTTATTAAAATCATGAATTCTGTACCATACTCCAAAAATTTAAAGAATTCTTTTTAAAATAATATATGTAAAGCTATATTAAAATTTAATTTCATAATATCAGAAACACTTTTTAAAGGTATGAAATATGGCCAAATAGCTCAGCAGGTTAAAGTGCCTGCAAGCTGGAGCAGGGGCTGGGAGTTCAATCTTCAGGCCTCCTGTGCCCCTGGGGTGTGCTGAGATGGCAACTGAGACTGGGCATGGTAGTGTGCCTCTGTGATCCCAGCCCTTAGGAGGCTGTAAACAGGCAGATCACTATGAGTCCGATCTAGTAGTAAGGCCATGAACACCCTGTAAGCCCTTCCCTAGAATACAAAAAAAGAAAGGTATAAAATGTGAACAGAATTTTTTTTTCTTGGTACTGGAGATTGAACTCAGGTCCTTGCACTGAGCAAGTGCTTATTCTACTGAACTATCTCCCTGGCCTATGAATATATATGGAAACAATGTGTTACAGTAATGTTATAGATTTATCAGATGTGAAACAATGAAAAAAGAGGAAATGTTTTATGAAACAATTTAAGCAAAATAATTAAATTTTATATCCAATGTGTAATTATGGAAAAGATACATATACTCAGACATGAAAATATCAAAATAGCCCACAGATAAGCTTGAGTTGCAAAGTGTATAGCAATGGTTATGTATTGATACAATATTTATTAAACATTTCACAGGAATCTAAAAAACTATAAGTTATATTCACAGTTTTCAAAATTAAAAGTAAGGTTTTTTTTGGGGGGGGTTGTGGTTGATACAACCCACCCTGGAGGCAGGATGGTGTGGCATTTGGTGAGCTTTAGACTGATGAGCTATCTTGCCAGCCCTAAAGATAAGTTTTATTTCAAGGTTCTTTATGATTGTTTTCTAGATAAATATTTAGGAAAACAGGTACCTACAAATTAATACAAATTTTTATGTTTTCCTCACTATAACAGAAGTACCTGTTTAATAGTCTCTATTTTGTTCATTTATATATATATCAAAAGCACTGAGAATACTGCTTAGATTATAATAAATTTCAACAAACAATTTGAGCAAGTAATCATTTCAAGTAGTTTTGAATATGCCCCTCATAATTCATATCTGCAGGTATCAATACATGAATATATCATACTCAGGACCACTCATTTTCTTCCCTTCTAAGTAAAAAGAAGGTAGTTTTTATTTTAGTGCATGAAAATTTTAGAAAGACATATAGATACAACTGGATCTTTGATAATATAATTGCTAAATGTTGTACTGATAACATTTTATGTCAAGTAGAACTTTGTGAAATTTATGAACCATCCATCAAAAAATGAGCATACTACAAATTTTCCCCGATGGATAAGTACATTGTTTGACTGGTATTATGTCTTAAAGGTGAAAAAGCACTAAAATAAAAGAAGAAAAAGGAAACAAAATATGTAACTATTTGTACTCCAAGGGATTCCAAGAGAAAAAGTGTTTTTCTCAGTATAACAACAAAAATTGATTTAATCATATCATACTGCTGATTTTGAAATCAAATGCTTATGTCAATGTTAGGAAAATGATTTAGGATCAGGTCAGTAATGATCCCCACAATTACTGAGCAATCTGTACCCTATAGCTCATTTGCTCCTAGATACTGAAGAATGCAATTCTTTAGATGCCCAAAATACTGCAATCATAAAGCTATCATAAAGCCTTTTCTTTGCTACTGTATACAGATTTCTTTGAATCAGTAATTTTATGTAACTGTTCATAGATACTTGCTTAATCCCTCCAAAAAATCTTAGGTTTTGATAGCTCTGAATCTGATTGCGCCTGAATCATATCTTCAACGAATACATTGATGTATTAATTCCCAGGACCATTTTGGAAATTGTCATAAAAAAGAATAAATTTGAGGTATTTGTATGTAAAAGCATATACTTCAAAACAATAGTATTAAGTGAAATAAGCCAGACACACAAGTTTAAATATCCCATGGATTCTCTTATATGAGGACCTCAAATATATAAACAAAGATAAAAATAAAGGATACATAACAGGAAATTGGAAGATCTTTTCCAATGCAAAGAGGAATAAAAAATGAAGGAGAAAAGGAAGGATGAGAAAAGAATTTTTTTTTTAAATCAAAGAAAAAATGGAAATACAGCATTTTCAAATAGGAAGGCATAGCAGAGTTGGCAAGATCAGGAAGGGATGGAAAGAGAAAGGGACAAAAAGCAATATATGTTATGTATGTGTACAAACCTAAATGTAATCATTATGTATTGAAAACACACAATTAAAAAAAAAGAAGAAACTAGGCTTTTGCAAATGTAATTGGTTAAATGAGTTTCATATTGGAGTAGGGTGTGCCCTTAATACAACATGTCACTATGACATGGTATCAAGACACAGGGAAGCATGCTACACGATGATAAGGACAGAGAAGTAAGTTATGTAGTCAAAACCAAAAGAATTCCTCAGGTTCCAAAAGCTGAAAGAATCAATGGTAGGTTACTTTTTCTGGAGCCATGGGAGAAAACAAGGCACCTGTGATCAATTTCAAAGTTCCTGCCTTCAAAATTGTGAGCAAATAATTTCTATTTTTTTAGGTCAGACAGTCTGTATTATTTCCCTACAACAGTACTAGGAAACTGATGATGCCCTGGGAAACTAATTGTCAAATTAAGTAACACCAAGTGGGAACACTAGACTTAGAGACATGAAGTCCAAACTTGGCTCTAACCATATTTTCTGGCAAGCGTTCTTCAATGAACAGTAAAACACAGGGTCTCACTGTCTTGAACATATCATGTTTATCACACTAATACCTTCTTCCTCTTTTAGTATTTTCCTTCATTGAGCTATTATATAATTGAGAACACGATCATCAGGATTAAGAACTAAATCACAGTTTTCCTGAAGTTATCACTACATTTACACAATCACACCAGTACTACAGAGCTATGTACTTAGTGTAAACAGAGCAGAGATCTCAGAAAATTGAGTATGTTCTGAAAAAAGTGAGAGGTTTTAAATATCTAATGCTTGCTCTACACTTTCTCCTTCACTATAGCTCTTGGAAAATCAACCAATAGTATCACTAGAATGCAGATGTGAAGAGCAAAGATTTTGCACACAGATAAAGAGTACTGGTGAAAACAATAGGAAAACAAAAGCATAGCTGATGTTTCCTTAGTAACATAGCACATGCATTCTTTGAAAACGAAGAAAGAATCCCCCTAAATGAGTAAGTCTAACAGTCCCATGGAAACCAGGGCCACTCTGGGACTGTCAGTTCCCAACAAAGTTACTAAAAGTAAGTGTTTAAAGTCAATAAATTAACTGCTTGGCCTTTTGCATGCCATGCCCTGGAGTTCCCTAATAAATTTAACAACAGGAGTCTTTTGACAGCTCTTTACTGCTTTGGCCTAAGCATATTGACAGTCTATTAATTCCTTTGGTAGCACAGAAGAGAAATACATAGCTTAGCTATAGAACATGCAAAATATTTTGACAGCTTCAACCTAGTGTCTGAAGATAGAAATTTAGATAATTATGTTGACATTTTTCTGGGAGAATCTAGAGGGAATTGAAACCTTCTGAAAATCTATATGAACCTATCTAAATGGAATTCCAAAACTTTCTCAACTTCTAACAGATTTTATTCTTGAGCTTTCTTGGGTTCACTTCAAAATTTCTCAGAAAGTACTGAAATCTCCAAGTATTTCCTGCCCCAAACATGTACAACCTTTTTTATTTTTTTGACTAATATACTCCATCGGAAGACATGTCTTTCAACGTGGTAAATTTACAGGGGTACATCTTTCGCAGCGGCAGAGTCCTTGGTTTACCTTGTGTCTGCTCTTGTTGCTCTTGTGTCTCTTCTGTGAGTCTGGATATGCATACAGTGACCTATGTGCATCGTCGGAGTAGCACGCACAGTGTTTTTACTGTTCTGAGAATCCTGTGTGTTCTGTTTCACATTTTCTCACTTGTCTCTAACTATTGGGGATCGTTTACCTTTATATATACATATTTTTTTTGAGAATGTCATATAGTTGGAACCTCACAATATGCACATTTAAAAAAATATTTTTGGTACAGGGTGTACAGGGTCTCACCATGTAGATTGGACTTATAATGATTCTCCTGTTTTCAGCCTCCCAAGTGCTTATATTACAGGTGTGTACCACCCAACACAGTCTCATTCACTGTCTACGCGTACCCCGAGGGCAGAGCTAGCATAGGGATCAAACCCCAGCTGCACTCTGCCAAATCAGGTGCTTTAGTCTGCTGAACTATCTGGCCGACCCAGTATATACACTTTAAGGGTGACCTTTACTCTAGGTAACATATATTTAAGTTTCTAAGTATGAAATGGAATTTTATAGCTTCATCATTCATTTATTTTACTACTGAAAAATATTTTGTTTTTCAGGTATATTATTGTTCATTTATTCATTCAAGTACTGAAGAAGATCTTGCTTGGGTCCTAGTCTTGGTAATCACGAATTAAGGTATTGTAAACACCCTTGTGTAAGATTTTGTGTGTGTGCCTCTGTATGTGTATGTGGGTGTTTGTGTATATGTGTGTACTCCTTTGATAAGCAGCAAACACTGAAACTGCACAATGATAAACTAAGAACATACTTGCTATTATATGAAATTATCCTCCCAAGTAGTTTAAATAAAAATAAATCTTCATTTTCACTAGAAATGATTGAATCTTACTCGTGCTTCTTCTCTTCATTTTCATATGGTACTATCAGAATGATAAGAGTTCAGAATTCTCACATTTCTCTAGCTTGCATTTCCTAGATGACAGATGATATAAAACATTTCTTCACATGTTTCCTGGGGGTTTATTTGTCATTGGAGAGGCATCTCTTGAAATGTTTGACCTATCTTTTCAAGGTTGATTTTCATCTTATATTTTTGGTTCTTTTGAATATTTTGGATAAAATTCTTTTGTTAGCTATTTTCTCCACCCATGTCCAGTCTCTACATCTCTTAATAGTGTCTTCTATCAAAGAAATTATTTTACTGAATCATCCATTTGGCATTATATTGAAAAGCTGTCACCAAACTCAACCTAAGTAATATGGAATTTTTCTATTCATCAAAAACAAGAATATAAGTAGTCTTACAATATACATGTAGTCCTAAATTTTAATTTGAATTAGTTTTTGAAGTATGCGTTTGAGTTGTTTTGCTTGACCACATGGATATTCTCCCATTTCAGCATCATAACTTTGCTCATCGGTCAGTTAAAAATGTTCTTATAGTTCTTGTTTAGTTTCCATTCTGTTCCATAGATCTTGTCTCCAATACTCTTCTCTCATTGTTAGGACAAATACACAACACCCAGAAATCAAGGAAGGAAAGGTTTATTTAGTTCACAGTAACTGGAGGTTTCAGTCCATACCCCTTCGGGTTCAAGGCAGAGACCAGCCTTTCACAGTGGTGGCAAAGAGCACAGAGCAAAATGTAGCAGCAACAGCGACAACAGAGGCTACAGAGAAGTCTTTCTCTCTTACGTTGCATTCAGGCTATCATCCCACGCTGGGGGAAGTAGTCACACCCATTATCCCAGCAGTACTAAGACCCTTAATCCCAGCCTTGATCATGAATTAACCTCAAACTCTAGAAGTCTCCACCCCATGACTGCCTGAGGCTTTGGGAGACAGCTAGACACAAACCATAACAGATCTATTTGATTTCTTTTCTAAAAGTTGTTGTTGACACAGGGTCTCCCTACACAGCTCAGAAGCATAGTGACCCTCCTGCCTCAGACTTCCCAACGCTGGGATTACAGGCTTGCACCACTACACCTGATTTGGTGGCCAGCATGGCGTATCCAGTGTTCTGGAGCCTGGACAGCACGGGGTATGGGGGACTTGGAACTTTGTGCTTGCCAGGCAGGTGCTCATGCTGCCAAGCCATCTCCCGAGTCCTATTTCATTATTTTTTTTAATACCATACTTTTTTAATTACTGAAGTTTAATAATAATTCTGAAGGTAGCATTGTGTTAGTCTTTCAATTTTGTTTCCCTTGTAGGTTGTGTCAGTATCCTGAGACCAGACTTTCTATATAAACTTTAAAACTAGCCTGGGCCTAGTTTATCAACGTTCAAAAAATAACTTACTAGGTTGCCTGTAGACCCTAAACCTGTAGATCACGTTGGGGAGAATTTATACCATGAAAATATTGAATTTGTTACATGGACTATCTCTCCATTTATTTTGTGTTTTAAAATGTCTCCAGGGGGTGGGCAGGTTAGCTCAGTTGTCTAAAGAATCTTCTTCTACAAAATCAGTCGGGGCAAAGGATTGTGGTTCGATCCCTGGCACCACCTGCTCTACCAGACACACCCTTAAGGCAGCCTGAGCCAGCTAGGAAAAAAAATATCCTTCTCAAACTTTAGGGCCCACCTGATAGTGCAGCAAAGTAAAGAGCCTGCTTAGACAGAGCACAGCTGGATCCCTGGGGTGCTCTGCTTACCTGCCCCACTCCCAGGGCACGCTGAGATGGTGACTGAGACTGGGTGTGGTGGCAGGAGCCTGTAATCCCAACACTTGGGAAGCTGAAACAGGAGAATCACTGTGAGTCCCATCTAAATAGTGACACCCTGCAGACCCTGTACTAAATACATTTAAACAAATTCTCCATTATGTTTGTGGCTCTTTTAATGTACATTTTATTTTGTTTTTAGATTTGTGCCTTTTCATCAGTGAAAATATTAAGTGGTATTGTGATTTTTGTGTTTCCAATTAAATTTTTAAATTCACATATTTAATAAATACAATGTGAAATTTATGATATATATATGCTTGGAGAAGTATGCACTACAGTGAAACTAATTAACATATCCATCTACTTAGTCTTTCTGTGTGATAAGGACACTTGAAATTTAATGTCTTAGCTAATTTAAATCGTATAATGTAATGTTTTTAACTATTGTCCTTGTGCTTTACATCAACTCTCTGTAATTAATTCATGCTAATTAAAATGTTCTATTCTTTGATCAAAATGGAAAGCTGTTGATCATATTGTATCACATTTTTATTTTAAATTATTCTTGGTGTATACAAAGTGACTGACTTTTGCATATTAACTTTGTTTTCTACAGACTTACTACAGTAATTTGAGTCCTGGGAATTTCTTTGATGCTCTTTTAGATTTTATAAATTATAATCATGTTTAATAAAAGATACTTTAATTTCTTCCCAATCTGATTGTTGTTTGAGTTCTTTCTTTTTTTTTCATATAATTAAGAACTGCCAATATGAAGTATAAAAAACAGTGGTAAGAGAATATTTCTGTATTTTCTTGATGTTAACAACTAAATTGAAGAATTAAATAATATTAGCTCTTGGTTGTTTGCTGATGTTTTTTATAAAGTTGATTCAAATCTCCTCTATTCCTGGTGTACTGATCTTGAATCATGAGTTATCGTTCTATTCTCAAATGCTCATATTGCAACTCTTGATGACTCTGATAGGCAAATGAAAACGGAAGAGAAAAAGACTCTGCCTGGACAGGAGCCTTCCCTGAAATAAAGCCATGAACAGGTTCTGACTCCCAGGTTTCCTAAGGAGCAACAAAGGTCTGAAGTTCTGTTAAGCACAGAGGTTCTTTTTAGGTTAGCAGGATATGACAACAGCTTGGCTGTGGATTGGATTCACTAATTTTTCATAAGGATTTTTGCATCTGTGTTTATGCAAGATATTAGTGTAATGTTTCTTCTTTTTCTCTTTTGTTTCTCTGTAATGAGATTTTTCTCTTGCTGTATTAAAGTAATGCTATTTTCACAGAAATAATTTGTGAACATTACTTTTGCATTTATCCTCTAAGAGTTCATAGCATTTCCTTCCTTCAGTTGATCTAATTCCTTCCTTCAATTTCTGATTAATTCATTTGTGAATGCAGACATCCTGGTACCATTTAAAAAACTTGTTTATATATATATATATATATATATATATATATATATATATATATATATATATATATGGTTCATATTGTCTATTTTTCTGTGAGTTCTAGAAGAATTTGTATTTCAGACAATTGGCTCATTTTATCTGTTATGAAATCTATAGACTTAATATTGCTTTTAATGCTTCCTTTTTAATGTTTACAGGATTTGTGATGATGTCCTATCTTAATTTGCTGATTTTAGTGATTTGTGTCCTCTAATTTTTTTTCCTCCTTTTATTATTCATACAGGGTCTAACTATGCAGTTGAGACTTGTAGTGATCCTCCTGTCTCAGCCTCCCCAGCACTGGAATTTCAGGCATGTACCACCATGCCCAGTTCAGATAGCTAATTGGGTGTGTCTGGAATTGGCACAGTATGCAATATCAGGAATCAAACCCAGGTCCTTGTGTTTGCCAAACAGGTGCTTAGCTCACTGAGCTATCTCCCTAGCCTCCTCTCATTTTTTCAAGAGTTTGCTTTGTCAGTCTTATCGTTCCTTTAATAAAACTTTTATAAATTTCATTGATTTATCTCTAATTTTCATTATTTCCCTCTAATTATTTTGAATGGATTTGTTCTAATTTTTCTAGTTTTCCCAGGTAGCAGCTTAGCTGATTAACTAGTTTTTTTCTTGATTTCAAATATATCCACTTAGCACTGCGGATTGCTTAGTAAAGACGCCTTCCACTATATCTCACACATGATGATAAATTGTACTTTCACTTACTATAAATACTTTTTAATTTCTCTTGAAAAATTTCCTTATATCATATGTTATTTAGAAATGTTTCAAACTACAACTACATGTAGTTTAAAATTTTCTAGGAATAGTATTATATTTATTTATTTATGTATTTATTTATTTATTTTTGTGGTAGTGGGGATTGAACTCAGGACCTTAACTTCCCAGGCAAGTGCTTATTCTACTGAGCTATCTCCCCAGCCCATATTATTGATTTCTAGTTGACTTTATTGCGACTTGAGAGCAAAGGTTTGATTTCATTTTTTTTTTTTTTTTACTTGTAACTTCTTTATTTTTTCCAGTTGTTTTACTAACACATGTTTGCTTTATGTAATGAATACAGTCCTTGCTGGGAGTTGGTACATGTGTGCATGCGTCTCAATTCATTTTTTATTACCTTCACCTACCCTTCTTTCCTCTTCCATCTCTTGATCCCTTTGTCATTTGGAAAAAAATCTATCTGCATATTTTCTGTTTTTTATTTTGCTTTTTGCTTTCCGTTACTAAAGCTCTGTCAGGCATGCTGCATGGCCCAGAATGTGGTCCAACTTATGAAGAGTCCACACTTGCTGCAGAAGGGTGCATCCTCTGGGGCTCAATGATGGAATCTGGGACTGTCGAGGATAGCATATTCAGCTTATAGATGGTGTTGCTGACTTTACCTTTGTCCTAAAACACTTTGTGCCTGTTCCATCAGTCTTTTGCAAAAGGTCACCACAGTCTGAAAATGTGCCAGTGAGCCTATTGCTCCTCACATCTGTTTGTGCCCCATGTATTCTGATGCTCTGCTGGTAGCCTACATTTTTAAATTAATTTGAAGTTTTCAGTGAGTCTTTTTAAAATTTATATCATGGCAACAATTTTGTCATATTTGGAAAAAACATAATCTTGTAAACTGCAATTCCCAACGTTACTCCCTTTCTAAGTTAAAAAAAAAAAAAATCTATCCTTTGATTTTATTTCTGTGTTTGAGGATCTCGGAACTGAACTGGGGACTTTTACAGGCTAAATAAAGTCTCAGCCACTGAGCTCTATCTCTAGCCCTTAAAACTCAATTCCTATAAGTGCTCTTTAATTAACATAGTAAGTATGATACTAAGAATTGCAATTAGACTATAAAAATTACACCAACTATATGTATATGTATTTAATGAGCATAATGTTTCTGTAGGTTGCCACAGTCTTTATCCATATTTTCTGCATGAATATCTGCTTTTGAATACTACTAAATACTCATAAATCCCATGATATTTTGAGGGGTAAGCTAAAGTTCTGAAAGAAAGATTCCTGAATTAAGACTTCAGACCTGAGGTTTATATTGGAATAGTAATTGACCTTTCTTTTCCTGGCTTCCTGCCTAAAGCATTCATTTAGTCAATAGCCTGTAGCATTCTAATAATGTGAAATTTCTTCAAAAGTCAGGGAAAGATAGCAAATAATTTGACAATAATAACAAATGTGAATTGTGGCTTGCTAAGCTTGTCTCTCAAAAGCATAAGTGGATTTTAGAAATCAACATTCTATAATACACACATATATAAAACTGCAGGATCATTATATTATCACTCATCAAAATTTCTCTGGAAATTGAAGTACATTAGATTCAGGTATGTGAATTATGATCACAATTTATGAATTTAAATGTTAAATCCTGAAATGCCTCAATATCAGCACTGGGAACATCACCTGATAGCCATACTTTAAATCTAGAAGCATTTAGAAATTTTTGTTGTAATATTTTGCCAGTAGAGTTGGTCTTTGTTGATATGTATTATTTCTAGGAAGACTTACTAAGGATGTGAAAATGCTTTGTAACTGGATGTCTAAATACTAGAGTAACATATCATAAACTAATTTTAAGAAAAATGACACTCTGAAATCCATTATTGCAATAGAAAGGAATTCAGCACTTATAGTTATCTCTTGGGGATCAAAGATGCTGAGAAGAGACAGAGGTAAGAATAGGGGTAAAAAAGCAAGACATTGGGAAGACAACCGGAAATGCAAAATGAGAGCTAAAAGCAATAATTGCCCGAGAGTCCTTATACTTTAACATTCATAAAAAAAATCTTATTGCCATGAAGTATCACTGACATATACCTACTTATTTCTGGATCTCTTTGCTGAGTGTGGACCACTCTGAAATTGACCTATGTATTTTTCCCAAAAGTCAACTTGCATCTTTCTGTCATGAATAACATTTGACTATACCAACTTCTTCAGAACATAGTATAAAGCTGTAAAACTGAGTGCTTAGTCTAGAAATGCATACAGGAAATTCTTAGAATTTCTTTAATTCATTGACCACTGTACCATCAATATCTAGTTATCTGCTTTATGAAGTCTTGCAAAGATGTACAATTTGCACATCCAAATGTGATACCTCCCATTTATACAGATTTTTTTAGATATCCTTCTAAATCTAGACACTCTGACAGTCTTTGATTGAGAATTTCCATTTGCTTTCTAGGTGTGTCTGGCAAATGTGCTTTATGTGATGCCCGGAAAATTGCCACAACTTTATTGATGTTAGTCACCTGCAAGCGGCTAGTAATAAAATTCTTCTGCTCTCCAGGGGTCCCAATGTCCCTCTTCAGTTCCCCTCTCTTATCTCTTTATCCTTAAGCAATTTAGCTCTTACCCACACATAAGAAGGTTGTTGTATGAATTCAGCAAAGCAAGCCAGTATAGTCCAGTAGTCTATATTTAATTGGCAATAGAATACCCATCTCTGACAAATCTAAAATAATGGGATATAGATGAAGGACCATTTTACACCTGTGTATACAAAATAGAATAGATATACAGCTACATTCTCTTAATTCAATAAAAAAGAAAGATTTGTACTAATAGTGTTTGGACAGGATATCATGTCTGCACCGTGTACTACGAATGACCACTATGAAGACAATAATATGCAGTGTATTAATTATTGGAACTGTTCTATTAATGAGTTTTGATGCTGTCTCATTTCTATCTATTTCTCAATAAAATTAATAAAAAGAAAAAGAAGGTTGGGAAGACACTTAGAGGGACTCTTCTTATATTCTGGTAGTTTGTGTTTCCTTTAAAAGATCCTAGACCATGTTTACATATTTCTTTGATTATGTTATGTGTACAGTTTTGTCTTTTCTTCTGCTTTCATACTTATTTAGCATCTCTCTGTCTTTTCAATTAAGATCTTTCTTACTGAGTTTGTTTAATTCGCACAGTCTCACATTGCCACAAGCCAATTCTGGTGCCAGACAGCCCCCTTTGTTCTTCTATTCTCCAGGCTAACTCTTAGTGACAAACTTTCTACAATTTCACTCTGTTTTAAACCATCACATCCACTTCTTCTCTACTCATCTTTGTCAAAATGAATGGAGGACAGATGCATGACTTTATTGTGTACTTTAATCAGTAGTGATGTTTTTAACTTTCATAGATGTCAATATTCATAAAATACCTTCATTGAGATCAAAGATTGGAATTGTTTTAATATTTTAATTTAATTTAATTTATTTAATATTTGATTGTTGTAGGGTTTCACTACACATCTTGGACTTGTGGTGATCCTCATGTTTTCAGCCTCCCCAGCTCTGGGATTACAGGTGTGCACCACTACACCCCAACTTTGATTGGTTCAGCCTGCTCTAGTGTGGGACTAGTGTGGCATGTGGTGCCCAGCCTCGAACCTCTGTCCCTGAGCTTACCTAAGATTGAGTAAATAAGTGCTTTAGTCTGCTGAGCTATCTTACCAGCCTCTCATTTTTTTTCTAATTTTAAAGAGAAGAAAATAATGAAAACAAGTAAAAAAAACAAAGACAATAGCAAAACAACATAAAAAAATAAAAATGATACAGAATTTCAAAGAAAGAACAGAAAATTAGCAATGATTATTACATTATGTATTGTTTTCATCAAATTTGTGGCTCAGATTTGAGGTGAGGCAAAAGAGGAAGAAGCATAAAGAGGAAAGGCGAAATCATGTAATGATATACACAGGATAGCTGAGATGATTGTACCACAAGGACAGTTTTAGTTCAGTGTAGAACAAAATCTTACAACACATAACAATTTAGGGATATTTTATATTTTAGAGTTTATTTTGGCAATATAGATTGCTTAGTTTAAAATTGATTACTATCTATCACATCTAAAATAATTACAATAAAATTCATTTATAAATTACTATTGTTTATTTTCATTCATGTGAAATTATGAAATATTGCTTTTCTATATGGAATATAATCATTTGGGTAATTCAACAAATATTTCATATAGACAGTAGGATGAGAGATTATCTCTGAATTTGATCTTGTAATTGCAGTGTAAATACTCATTGTGATTGTACTTAAAAAGCAGGATCACCATTAGCATAACAAATTAGCACACAGATCATTTGTCTCTTTTTCATTTGGGAGCTAGATTACGCTATAACATCCCAACAATTTTGAATCTAGAATTTAACAAATATGTTAAGTCCTTATTGTCACGACCATGTTCTTGTTATTTTATTTGTACTGGTGATTGTGCATGAAGCTGCAGGCATAACAGGCAGGCATTCTACCTCTGGGCTGCATTTTAATCATAATTTTAATGACAAAAAAAGAGGAAAACATTCTCACGCCTAAAAACACTGATTTCCTCAATTGTTTTCATTATTTCAATTGACTAAGCTTGTATTTCCACATCTCTTATACCAATGAACTTTGAGGAATAATAAAAGTTAATACACATTGTATTTATGTGAGAAAAATGTTGACTATCATTCACATTGGATAGATGGCTAATGCATACTTTTACTTAACAGGGCTTTTATTCAAAGTAATGCTCACTTCCTACATTTGTATAGAACTGGAAGCTGCCACAGGATAGTGACAATACATCCAAGTATTTCTTCCAATTAACTGGCTATGCAATGTTAATATCAGCAATGCACAGAGGTACCTTTTTATTTCATTGTATATACACTTCGAATATATAATCTAAAAAAAATAAAATGTCCAATTAAAAGAAAATTAGTATTTGAAAGAAAAATCCTTTCAGAGATCCATTGAAAGAAGAACAAACTTAATAAACTCCATACACCACAAAATCTATAAAACTGGGGTTAAATCCCAGGGCCCCAGACTCAGTGCAGCTCGGCCAGTGAGTGAGAGCTCCAATCCTGCCAGCTCTCATTTCCCAGTGATACCCAGTTCCACTCCACGGCCCCAGACCCAGCACAGCTCAGCCTTGTACCCACCAAAGCCCAGGCCCACGTACCTAGGGAGCGATCTGCCTGAGACAGGAGGGCTGACTCCAGCAAATTTCCAGTTCCCCACCCCAAAGCCGAGAAAGTGAGAATTTTCACTACTCACTCTGTATCCCGGTTCGTGCTCGCCTGACCAGGGAACCAACAGAGGGGAACCACAGAAGCTGCAGAAAAAAGAACTGAACACAACAGCTAGATCTAGGCAAGGCATAACGGAATAATCTCAAACTTAATAGACCAGCACCTGAATATCATTACACACTAAGGTTATAGCTGCACCAAAGCTCTACACCAAAGGTCAGAAGTCAGTGCTACACAAAATGAAAAAGACAAGGAGAAAAATGCAGCCTCAGGCCTTGAGTCCACCAGTAAGTGCAGATGACACTAGCTCAGTTGAAATGAATGAATTAACAGATACAGAAATATACAGAGGATATACTGTAAGAAATTCTGTAGAAAAATGATTAATATCTACCTTTAAAGAACACATGGATGAAAAAATAGAGGAGATCAGAAATATGACATATTCCTTGAGTGAGAAATACAGAAAAGAAATAGAACACATGAAACAGAGTCAAATAGATATAGAAGAACTAAAAATTTCAACCATGAGTCTACAAAATCATTTCAGTGAAAGCAAAGACAGAGTTTCAGATCTTGAAGACACTGGTGCAGCTAATAAAAAGGTGAGAAAGGACCTCTTTAAAAAAACGAGAATGCAGGAAAAAATAATCCATCACATGCAAGATGATGCCAGGATGAACAAAGTAAAATTAATTGACATCAATGAGATTGAAAGAGTCAACACAAATGATATAAAAAGAATTTGAGGAGAAGTAATCACAGAAAACTTCCCAAATATGAGGAAACAATCCAAAATTCAGGCAACTGAAGCATAGAGAAAAATAAATAACTTCAACCCAAATAAAAACGCACCAAGACATATAACAGCCAAGATCCCAGAAATCCAACACAAGAATAATATACTGAAAGCTGCTAGAGAGAAGAAGCAGATCACATTCAAAAGAAAACCCATCAGAATTACAGCCGAATTCTCTACACAAACAATGAAGGCAAGGAGAGCCTGGAGCAGAGTTCCTCAAGATGTATATAAAACAAATTACAGCCCAAACTATTACAACTTGCAAAACTCTCTTTCAAGTTTGATGGAGAAGTGAAATACTTCCACGACAAAGAACAACTAAAGAATTTTATGATGACAAAGCCAACCCTACACAGACTGCTGAAAGATGTTCTAGACAGAGACCAAAATGATGAGAACTCCACAAACAAGAATGGAATGACCCCACTAAACAGGACAGACAATTAAACACAGGATATGAAGGAGTGAACAACAGCAGGTAAATATCATGACAATCATAAGTCTACACATTTCAATTGTAACGATCAATGTAAATGGACTCAATACATTAAGAGAAATAGATTGGCACAGTGGATTAGGAAACTAAATCCAACAATATGCTGTATACAAGAAACACACTTAACTCAAAAGGACATTAATAGGCTCAAAGTCAAAGGATGGAAAGCAATATTACATGCTCTAGCACCTCAAAAAAATCAGGAGTAGCAATTCTGTTCTCAGACTGTCTCAACTTCAAACCAAGAATGATCAAACGACACAAACAAGGCGACTACATATTGGTCAGGGGAAAAGTTCAAGATCTTGTAACACCTATAAATATCTATGCACCAAACACAGGAGCACCCAACTATGTAAGACAAATCTTAATGGGCATGAAAATCCTAATATCTAAGACTACACTCAACAATGGACCTTAACACCCCCTTACCTCAAAAAAATATATCAACTGGACAAAACATTAGCAACGAACTAGCAGAAATGAACCAGGGCTTGGAATAAATGTACCTGGTGAACATATACAGAGTGTTCCATACACCCACAGCTGAATACACGTTTTTTTCAGCTGCACATGGGTCATTTTCCAAAATAGACCACATACTAGCCCAGAGATCATGCCTAAGTATATGCAAGAAAAGATAAATTATCCCCTGCATATTATCTGACCACAGTGCAATGAAACTGGAACTAAATGATAAAAGAAACCAGAACAAATAGTTAAATTCATAGAAATAAAGCAAAATCCTACTCAGCAATCAATGGGACACAGAGAAAATAAAAAAAAGAAATTCAACAATATCTACAATTCAATGAAAATTCAAGTACAATTTACCAAAATTTGTGGGATGCGATGAAAGCAGTTCTTAGAGGGAAAATCATAGCTATGAACTCACACATTAGGAAAACAGAATGGGAACAAACCCCCTAATGTTGCACCTCAGATATCTAGAAAATGAAGAGCAAACAAAACCCAAAGCACAAAGGTGGGAAGAAATCATAAAGACTAGAGGAGAAATTAATTCAATTGAGATGAAGAAAATAGTTCATAGAATCCACAAATCAAAAAGTTAGTTCTTTGGAAGATTACATAAAGTTGATAAGCCTCTAGCCATCCTCATCAAAAAGAGGAAAGAAAAAATTCAAGTACAAGTAATAAGGAATGAAAATGGTAAAATCACCACAGACCCAGTGGAAATTCAGAAGATTATCAATAATTTCTTTGAGATTTTATGCTCACAGCATAGAAGACACAGAAGAAATGGACCAATTCCTCAAAAAATAGAAATATCCATAACTGAACCAAGAAGGTATAGTAAATCTCAACAAGTCAATAACAGCCAATGAAATACAAAACATAATAAAAATCCTACTGACAAAGAAAAGTCCAGGTTCTGATGAATTCTCAGCTGAATTCTATAAGAAATTTAGAAGATATAATCCCTACACTCCTCAAAATCTTCAATGAAATTGAAAACAAAGCAGTCCTCCCAAAATAATTTCTGGAGGAAAGTACTATAACGATTCAAAAACCAGGGAAAGATACAACCAAACAGTGGAACTACAGGCCACTCTCCTTCATGAACATAGATGCAAAAAAACCTCAATAAAATCCTAGCAAACAGAACACCGCAAATCATGAAGAAGATCATACACCATGACCAGGTAGGATTCATCCCAGGGATGCAAGGATGGTTCAATATTCAAAAATCTATACATGTAATACACCATATTAATAGACTGAAATCTAAAAACCACATGATTATCTCAATTGATGCAGAGAAAGCTTTTGACCAAGTCCAACACTCATTCATCTTCAAAGTGCTACAGAAAATGGGAATAGATGGGGTCTACCTTAACTTGATAAAAGCTATCTATGGCAACCCAAATGCTAATATAATCCTACATGGGGAAAAAAAGTAAAATCTTTTACTCTTAAATCAGGTACAAGACAGGATGTTCTCTATCACCCTTCTCAGCTTTGGAACCATTACCAAAAGCCATTAGAAAAGAGGGAGAAATAAAGGGAATAAGAATAGGTAAAGAAGAAGTTAAATTATCAGTATTTGCAGATGACATGATACTTCACTTGGAAGACCCCAAAAATTCCTCCAAGAAAATATTAGAACTGATACAAAAATTCAGTAGCATAGCAGGATAAAAAGAAAATACTCAAAAGTTAATAGCATTCCACTACACAGATAATAAGCACACTGAAACGTTTTACAATAGCACCTCGGAAAATGAAATACCTTGGAATTCATTTAACCAAGGAAGTAAAAGATCTTTTCACCAAAAATTACACCTTAAACAAAGGGATTATAGAGGATTTCAGAAAATGGAAAGATATTCCCTTCTCCTGGATAGGAAGAACCAACATCGTGAAGATAGCCATACTCCCAAAATTGCTGTACAGATTTAATGCAATCCCTATCAAATTTCCAACAACATACCTCCCAGACCTAGAGAAATCGTTCCTAAAATTTATTTGGAACCACAAACGACCTAGAATAGCAAAGGCAATCTTGGCCAATAAAGATAAGGCAGGAGGCATCACAATTCTTGACTTGAAATTACACTCGAAAGCCACTGTGATAAAATCAACATGGTATTGGCAATGAAATAGACCTGAGGCTCAATGGAATAGATTAGAAGACACAGAGGTATCTATGAACACACTCAGTCATCTGATCTTCAACAAAGGAGCCAATTAAGCCTACTGGAAGAAAGATGGCCTCTTTAACAAATGGTGCTGGAAAACCTGGTTTTCTGCATGCCGAAAACTAAAACTTGATCCAGGTCTATCAACATCCATTAAACTGAAGTCAAAATGGATTAAAGATGTAAACAGTAGAACAGATACACTCAGTCTCCTGGAAGTGAAAGTAGGAGGAACTCTTGAAGACATAGGGGTTAGTAAAGAGTTCATGAGCAAACATATATTTACATGGGAAACACATGAAAGAATCAACAACAAGGGTCAACTCTTATTGAGAAGTTTCTGCACGTCAAAATAGGTTTTGCATAAAGTGAAAACACAACCCACAAATTTTGAAAAAGTCCTAAGTAATAAGCAATCAAAGGCCTGCTGTCTAGAATATATAAAGAACTAGGATATAATAGGGCCCTCAAATTTAAAGACCCAATTCAGAAATTAGCATCTGAGATGAATACACACTTCTCAGAGGACGAAATTAAAGAAGTGAACAAATATATGAAAAAATGCTCCACATCGCTAGCCATTCGTGAAATGCAAATAAAAACAACACTGAGATATCATCTCACTCCAGAAAGAATGGCTATCATAAGGAAATCAACCAACAACAAATGTTGGAGAGGTTGTGGGGAAAAGGGAA
>PVKA01006743.1:36234-72572 GCA_004027165.1 Ctenomys sociabilis | reverse complement strand
GTCATCTACTCTTCCCCCACTCACTGCCCTGGGACCCTCCTTTAGCCACCTGCTCTACTTGTGCCTGACCAGCAGTGACAGCTCCTGCAGTCTGGCTTCTGGCTCACTGGTTCTCCTTTTGGGCCACTTGGGGCAGCTGTGGTAGGGTTTTCATTAAGCAGTCAACCACTTCCCTTCCTGGGTCGTTCAATCATTTATTTATGGAACAGCTGATGAATGAATCAGTGCTGAGTGACAGGTGAGGCTTAGTGCAGCCAGAAATATTCTTATGGTCAAAGACAGGCTCCAGAAGGACCAGATTACTAGTTATTGGACCCTTCTAAAAATCTATGTCTGCCAATATAATTGCCACAAATACAAAGGAAAAATAAAATGCTAAAGTTCTTCAAGATGTTGGCAATCCAAGTACCTCCCTGGCCTTTTACAGACAAGATGCAGAAGTAGCAGCTATGAGGCCAGGCTCCAAACTGTCTTTTATTTTTTTAGTAAAATGCATCCTAATAATTTTTATAGCAGAGCAGGGTGTGCACAAGACAAGAGATTTTGTCCACATTTTCCAAATAGAGCCATAAGCCCAGAGGAGCATCCAGAAGGAACAAAGAATCTGAGACTGAAGCTCATCACCTGCTTCAGCACACACACACACACACACACACACACACACACACCAGGAACAGTCTGCTGTGCACAGTAGCAACTCCAGCCAGCTTCTTGCTCTGGGAATGACCTGCCTTCACACAGCTCCTCTACATCTTTTACTGAAAATAAAAAGCAAGATATGCACTGATGCAAAGAATGATTCCCACGAAATCAGCACACTGAAACAAATTCTAGAACACACATCACCCCTCTATTCACAACCGTCACCAGATGCAACATTGTTCTGTCTTTTAATCATGCAAGCCAGCAGGTTTTCAGACACAATAATACCATGCAAATGCTGGCTTTGTAATAGCCTAGGTTTCTTCTATGGATTTGGAGTTAAGAGGGACAAACTTCAGGAGAGGACAGTTCTGTGCAGCGGATGCTGCCCATCCACCATGGGTGCCGGATCCAGTGGGAACCAGGGCAGGTGCAGGGTGGCAAGAGAAACTTTGCAGATCTCCTCTGTCTCAGCCAGGTGAGGGGGAAATGCAACACTCTGCAGGCTCCTGTGCAAACTGAGCCTGGTGCGAGAGGAGAAAGAAATGAGGGTCCCATATTTCTGTCCAAGCTGCATTTACTGCCTCAGTAATGGGATTATTGTAAAGTGAGAGCTGGTCACAGCACTGTGAGGAGAAGCCGATGAGATGTCTGTGCAAGATATTGGCAACCAAAGAGTTATAAAGGGAAGTAGACACAGTTATGATTCAATTAAAATAGGAAATTAAAGAAAAACATCCCCTCGTGTTCTCTGGTTTTCTCCTTGGCAAAGCCCCTGCTCCAAGCTGTACAATATCCCTCTCATTCCAGTTCTTTCCTATCTGACTTGAAATCTGAAAGTGGCAGTGAGGAAGCTTTACAAGGGAGCCTTTGAGTGACAAGGGAGGGCACCCAATGAACTCCCCTGAAGTAAAGCATGGACTGAATACAATGGCTGATTTTTTCAAAGTGCTGAAAACTTGACACAAAATGATGTTGATGAGATACTGGTTGACTGTGTTCCCACTTGGTTCTTTGCTGAAGAGATGTTTTGGTGCCTCTATGCCAGGCACCTGAAGGGGGTGCTGCTTGGAGTCTTGAGGCCTTTCCAAGGCTCCCTTGAGCTCTGGTGTGTGAGTGCCACCCTCGCCCTCCCTGCCAGCTTCTGTCTTCTGCCCACCAGTGTGAACGAGCTCAGGGAGCTTCTGCTCATGTGGTACCTTCCCAGACATCTTTATCTCAGCCTCCACGCGTGGTACATGGTCTCTCCACCCTGGCAAAGTTCATGAAGCACTGTAAAGCCCCGTGGTGCAGCAGCTGGCAGAGGTCACGTGAGCCCAGACCTGCAGAGCCACCGCTAGGACTCACAGCAGAGGACTCACAGGGACCCTGAGGGACGACCAAGATGCAATCCCATACTGAGTGAGGATTCTTCACCTCTGAGGGGACCTCTTCACATCCGCCTGCCTCGGGCTGGGTTACAGAGCACTGAGACACCTCCATACTAAGAAGGTATTTGCACTGAAGTTGATTAGTGACAGTTCTAAATAAAACAGACCCTTGAGATCATGATTGGAAAACAATTCCCTACCATAAAATTCAATCTGACAAATTGGAACCCAGCCAAAGCACTTGTGGATTAACTGGTGGTCAGCCTGTAACGCCCTGCTTAACAGAATCAGCTGGTGCCGAGTGTGGGGGCCCCCTGAGGACTACTGCCCACAGCACAGAAGCAGACTGGAGGGGAGATGGCACGCTGCTGATTCCCCAGAGGAGCTTCTCATGCTGGCGTTCCTGGTATGAACCAGGCTGCTCTCACTGTCAGAGACGCTCAGGTCCTCTCTGTCACCGAGCATGGCTGCAGTTTTTCTGGGGGAGCATCACTTCCTGGCCCCAGTGCAGACCCCTCAGCCTGCTGGCACAGAGCCTTTGTCCCGCAGCCTTTCTAGCTTCCACCACTGACTGCTGGGCCTTCGTAGTGCAGATCCTTGGCACAGACTTGCATGAGACGCATTGTCATGTGCTCTAGGCCTCCAGCTGGACTTGTGGAGGACGTCGCGTGGGGTCCAGGCCCTCAGCTGGACCTTTGGGTTTCCAGTGCTGGGGTGGATCCTGGCACTCTTCTGCACCTGACTCTTTGGGTATCATACAGCAATCCTATAAATTAACTACCCTGCACCAAACCTGCCCCCGGCAAGCCCTGACTCCAGCAGTGCCGCATGTGCAATGATGGGACTCAGGCAGGACGTGGCCAGCGACTCCTGGGCGCCCTTTTACGTCACACACATGGCTTCTCTTTGTTGATGAGGCATCGCCTGGCCCATGCTGGTCTCACCGTGAGCAGCCCAGCTCCCTGCAGGCAGGGTGGGGTACAGTAAGTCCCTAAACTAAGAGGAACTGACTCTGTGATGACATTCATGCTATTTAAAGTTACTTTGGCTTTTCTTGGTCCTTTGCATTTCCACATAAATTGTAGAATGAGCTTTCTCAATTCCTACATAAAGGCTTGCGGAGAATGTGATAAAATGTGTGTGGCACCCATGGGTCCCTCAACAGCAGCCTCGAGTGTTCAAACCCACAAACATGGCACAGCCTGCACACAGGCTTTTACACATTTGTCTAGCTTACTGCTAAGTGTTTTATAGTTTTGATGATATTATAAGTGGCACTTTAATTATTTTAATCATTTATTTATTTACTTATTTATTTGGCACAGGGTCTCACTATGCAGCTCGGACTCATAGTGATCCTCCTGTCTCAGCCTCCCCAGTGCTGGGATTACCAGTGTGTGCCATGATGCCTGGACTCGGTGGCTAGCACGATGGCACAGCATGAAGCACTACCAGGGATCGAACCCAGGTCCTTGTGCTTGCCAGGCAGGCACTTAGACCTCTAATCTATCTCCCCAACCTATAAATGGCACTTTAAAGGTTTTAATTTCTGATTGTTGGAACATAAAATATAATTTTATCTTTTGATTTTTACCTTCAACTCTGCTAACTTCACTAGTCCTACTATGTTTATAGCTTTTGTGAGATTTAATTTTCTACCCTTTTATTAGCACATGTCTTTAAACACACTAATGGTTTTGTTCTAGTAGCTGGATTAACCTGATATTAATCTTATCCATCCAGTGTGTTTTTTGACACAGACTACAAATTTCATTCCTAGAAATTTGACCTAGGTCTCTTAAAGACATTTCCCATGCCTCTGCTTACCTTCTAGCACAATTACTTTTCTCTTGTTGCTCAGACAAATACCAGACACCCAAAATGAAGGAAGGAAGGGCTTATTTAGCGCACAGTTCCTAGAGGGTTCAGCCCACACTCAGCTGGCTCCAAGGCAGAGCAGCATATGGCAGAGGGCAGCCGTTCATGGTGGCAACAAAAAAGCAGAGAGCAAGGGAGGAGCAGCAGCTGGGGCTTCTAGCCAGCCCCTCTCCCCTCCTCATCTTGTACTGCAAGTTACCTGCGTCAGGGTGGGTGTAACACCCACACCCACAATAATCAGTCATGAACTCCAGAAGCTGCCCCGTGACTTCATGAGGCTTTGGGGGACACCTAGACACAAACCCGAACACCTTCTGGAGGTGTAGAGCACAGGTACCAGCGCATTTTATGGCCTTGCCCGTTGGTTGTCCCATCATTCTGGTCATGGTGCCTCACTCATTTCTGCTTTTATGCGCCCAGAATCTTGTGCTGTTTACCTTTTTCATTCCTAAAAGTAGTCCTGCGCTTTGTCTTTAAGGGAATTTCCCTCACTTGGAAACAGTGTGCTCCTTGTAAGGCTGGCTTCCCTCTAAGACAGAACAAATTAGCAACTTAGTGAAACCCTAAGTTTAGAAAGGGGAAGGCTAGGGATGAAAAGGCCCTGGGTTTAGTCCCCAATAGCAATGCGTGTGCGCACGCGCGCACACACACACACACACACACACACACACATACCATAAACAGACGCATACACACAGTAGTTTATGGTCAACATTTGGGTGAGAGATGCGCAAAGCTGAAAAAGAATTAGGCATAAAGAAAGTTTAGGATTCACCAGGATTTCACATCAGGGTAGGGCCAGGACTCTCAACCCAAAGAGGTCCAGGGGAAGTACCAAAGACTGCAAGGATGGAGTGTAGAGACTCAGGCACAGTTCCACTCCCCCCCCACTTGTTACCCCCTTGCAGGAGCTGAGTTACTCAAGGATCCTCTGCACCCAGGATACCCAATGACTTTGATCAGGTGACCACAAGCCCCAGCCTTCCACACTGTACTCCCTGTAGACTGCAACCAGTTTTTCACATTTTCCCAGAGTTCATACCACTCCTCAGCTGAGCCCCATCTGTGAATTTAATTAGCCAGCTGCCATTGTGTCTTCGAGATCATTAATTAAAATTGTCTTTGAAATAAGACCCAGCCCTTTACCCTCAGCCATTCCTCGGAGACCTCTGTGCAGCTCCGAAGAGACCTGTTTATTTTAACCCCAGATTATATGCTCAGTTTGCAAGTTGAGGTTTTAACTGCATCATTGAAAAAAGTTCCTTTCTCCAGTGACAGCCCTGAACAGGGTCTGTCAAAACCCAACCACAAGAAATTGTCCCCAATGCTATGGTTACTGTTATGATTATTAGGTAATTAAGAAAAGTACTGATACCATGTACTGTTCCATCCGTGATGTAGGTCTTCAGCCCACTCATGCATGTGGTTAGTGGGGGGCTAATGCATCACACAAGACTCCAAGTACCTACATACTAACCTCTTTTGTGCAGGAACCCAGCACCTAGAAAATTATCTTAAAGAAATGACATGGAATCAATACTTTCCTCATAGTCAAGGATTGTCTCTATCTGATTCATTACTTACTAGTGGATGGAGGACTTAGTACACGTTGGGAATCCCCATTATGCGACTGCTAAAACTCAACAAAAGCACTTGGAGTGTATCAAGTAGAGAATACAAAACTTCATGTCTACAATAATTACATAAAGTATGTAGTTGTGGTCAAAGATAGCAATGACCCAGATAGAAATGAAAAATTCCATTTGGAGTTATTAGGGTAGGTGTGTCTGGGTGTTTAAGTTAGTGCACATTTTAACAATAAAGATAAGGGTGTCATAAGTCAAGACAGCTCCTAACAGCTTGGTGTTCGCGGTGTGACTCAGGGCACCTGTGCTAGCGATGCTCTGTCATGGATGCATCTGCACCTTCCCACAAGCCCAGGACCTCACCATTTCAGTACCCTGAGGTGCTTAGGTTTAAGCAGTGAACACAGAGAAGGGAAAGTGATAAACTGTAGTTCATTCCAGTTACAATCTTACTTGTGATAACATCAACTGAGATAAAATATTCACGAAACATACCCCTAACAATGGAATTTTATGAAGAATATGTAAAAGACTTGTACAACTCAGCAACTAAGAATAGACAAAAGACTTTGGAAGCACTTAGCAAAGGAAGGAAATATAATTATCAACAAATGGAAGAAAATTCCCCAACATCATTAATCATCAGAGAAAAAGAAATTAAAATCTCAAAGAAATACCCACACACACTGACTCCAAGGGCCAGAATTCATCAGACAGCACCTCCGCAGAATCCTCACAGTCCAAGGCAGAATGGAATGACATTTCACAAGTTTGAAAGAAAAAAAACCTGCCAGCCATAAAAATGTATTTAAGAAAGCTGTGCTTCAGAAGTGAAGGATGAATGAAGACATTCCATGAGAAGTAAAGACTGAGCAAATTCATCACACCTGGGCCAGCCTCATAAAAGATGTTTAAAGACAGTCCCACAACTAGAAGTGAAATAAGGCTATTATCATTAATATATAAAACCACTAAAAGAACAGATGCACAAAACAGAAATGCAAAGGAATAAAATGCATTGATGCAGTAAATCAAACAACAAAGATGAAGACAAGGTAAGAAGAAGAGAAGAACACAGGGTATTCAAAATGATCAGAAAAAAATTTAACAAATAATTGCGAATGTAAATAGAGCCCTTAATAAAAAGATACTGTTTGAATGAATAAAGCCAAGACCTAATGATAAGCTGCCTAAACCAGTCGCACTTCGCTAGCACATACTTCACTAGTAAATACTAGTGAATACTAGTAAATAGGTCCAATGGAAAATATACTCCATGCAGATGGAGACTCAAAGTGAATGAGAGCAGCTATACTTATATCAGATTCAACAGATTTTAAGACAAAAGCTTTAGAGACCATTAGGGTTGAGATCTAGGAGGTTCCCAAGCCCACATGTTTGGAAGGTGATTGGGGACTCACAGCTGACTTCTGTGGAGAAGTGGGGCGGGGCTGGCAGGGGCAGGCACAATGGTAAGACCCGGAAGGATGCACGTGTCTCCCTACCCAGCCCCTCCCTTGAGCCTCTACTTCCTGTCTCCCCCAGGACGTGAGTAGCCTTCCTCTGCAGGTCATTCCTCATCCCTTTCCTGGGTTGAAACTGGGTGACTATGGACTGAAGCTTCTACAGACTGAGCCAAAATAAAGCTTTCTTCCTCTAAGCTTCAGGCACTGGGCTTCACTGATGAGAAAATGGCTTGGGAAATGACAAAGAAGGTCATTGTACAATGATACAGACTTTTCATTAGCAAATGAAATATTCTTTAAAATATACCCCATACTTGGCTATAAAACAAGCATAAAAAATTCCAAAATATCAAAATTATATCATATATTGTTTTCTGACCACAATGAAATAAAATTAGAAGTCAGTGCCAAATAACATGTAGGAAATTATTTCAATACATGAATACCTAACAATGTTATTCAACATACAATAAGTCTCTCAAAAAAATCTAAGGATACATTTTAAAATGTCTTGAAGAAATAAAAACACAGCATAGCCAAATTTATGGGATACAGTAAAAGCAATACCAATAGGGAGGCTTATAACAGTACATGTCTACATCAAAAGATAGATTTAAAAACACAATTTAGGGGCTGGAGAGATGGCTCAGTAGAATAAGTGCTTTCCTGGCAAGTGCAAGGGCCTGAGTTCAATCCTTAGCTCTGCCAAACAACAACAACAACAACAAAAAGCCCACAATTTAATGATCCGTTTCAAGAACATGAAAAATAAGACCATACTGTACCCCAGATTAGTGGGAGTAAAGGAATACCAAATATCACAGTAGAAAGAAAAGGCCAGAACCTCCCACAGAAGATCAATGAGTCAGAATTAATGTTTTGAAAACATAAACAAAATTTATGACCCTTTAGCTAGACTAACCAAGAAAAATAGAGACGGAGGCCTGCTCTGGTTTGTGTCTGGATGTGCCCCAAAGCCACATGTGGTCATGAGGGAAGGGTGGGCTTTTCAGAGGTGGCTAAATCTAGCGTTCATGATTGGTTCATCGTCTAGTATTGGGAGTGGCAGTGTGTGCAACATGCCCTCTCCAACGCAGGTAGCCCACACAGTACAAGGGAGGAAGGAAGTTGCTTCTCCCTTCTACCCCATCTGCTCTTGTTGTTTTACTGTCTTCCACCACATGAATGGCTGCCCTCTGCCATGTGCCACTCTGGCTCGGACCCAGCCACGTATGGACTGAAACCTTCACAAACTACATAAACTCCTTCCTTCATCTTGGTGTCAGGTATTTTGTCTCAGCAAGGAGAGAAGAGTAACCGTTTCAAGGCTGGAGATGTATCTGAGTGGTACAGTTTATGCTTAACATGCAGCAGGCCACAGATTAAAGAGAGAAAGTATGTATATGTGTACATGTATGCATGTGTGTGTGTGTTTGTGTAAGAATGAAAATGAAGTCACTATAGCTGACACCACAGAAATGCAAAGGATCATTAGGGATGACTGTGAAAAATTCAGTAACAACAACCTGGAAAACCTGTAAGAAAAGAATTCATTTCTGGGCACACAAAACCTATCAAAATTGACAACATGGCAAACCTTCAAAGGGTGATCAAAATAATAGACTATGTTTAAATTTTAAAAATTGGCCATTCATACGCCTTAAATATGCCCTACCCTGGCTCCTCTTAATACACTTATTCCACTGTTCATGCTGCTTTCTCTGGAAGTGCCTCCTGTGTGAGCAGCTTTGTTTAGTGGGATAAAAAGCATGAATGCTGCTGCCAAGTACTGTCCAACAGAAAGTCAGGCTCATAAAGCCACAAGGGTATGTCCCCACACACTTGCTCACTGCATCTAGTGATGCACAGCCCCTGGATCATCCCCGGAGTGACAGAGACTATGAGAGGTGAGGTTTTTAAATTGATTAGGGCTTTGAGGAGGCTTCCACACAGCACCCAAAGGTCCTCATGAAAGACAACTTGAGGATGCGGCAGGAGCGAGGTGTAAGAGTGTTGGCGTCATGGAGGCATGCCTCAAAGGATTTTAATGGCTGTATGTTTTTTTTCTACTTTAATAGTTTTTATTTAATGCACACTATATTTTTGGATAAAATATTGTACTGAAATAGACCCACCACAAGTAATGAGGTTGAGTCAGTGATAAAGGTTTTCCAACAAAGACAAGCTGAGTATCAGATGGCTTTGCTGTCAGATTATAGCAAAATTTTAAGGAAGTTGAAAGTGAAGGAATTTTTCTGAACTTTATATGATGCCAGCATTATCCTTATCAGCAAAACCATACAAGGACATAATACAAAAGGAAAACTGTAGAACAATATCCATGGTGAATACAGAGGCAAGAATTCTCAGCAAAAACAGATACTAGGAAATTGAAGCCATCGCTATGTCACTCACAACTACTTGTCTGATAATTTACATGTCTATAGCTGGTAATCTGAACAACTATGCTGAAGATAATAATATGCAGTGTAACAACCATTGTTTTTTTTTCTTTTTAATTTTATATATTTGGTACAGGGTCTTACTACACAGCTCGGATTTGTAGTAATCCTCCTGTTACAGCCTCCCACAGTGCTGGGATTACAGGCATGCACAACCATGCCCAGTCTTGGTGGCCAGTGTGGTGAACTGGGGTTGAGGCTGGCATGGCATTCAGTATCTAGGGTCAAATCCAGATCTTTGAGCTTGCCTTAGCAGGTGCCTAGATCAAGCCATCTCTGCAACCATAACCATTGTTGTTTTTTGTAATTTTTTAAAATCTTTTTATGCAAATCAGCCTGGCCTTGAGCTCACTTTGTAGCCCAGGCTGGTCTCAGACTCACAATGATCTTCCTGCCTCAGATTACCACGTGCTGGGATTATCGGTGTATGCCACTATGCCTAGCCATAACCATTGTTGATTTGCTATCATCTTGTTTTGAAGTTCTATACTGTTTTTAATATTCTTTTTCATTTTTTATTCCTTTTAAAATAAAAAGGCTATCAAAAATAAATTCAGTGAAGTCATAGGACACAAAATAAGTATACAAAAAGTGGCATTTTTGTACACCATTGACAAACTTGCTGAGAAGGAAATCATGAAAGTCATCTCCTTCCCAATATTATAGCTCTGATGAACCAACAAATCAGCCATCCGACAAACCATCCAACCAACCAACCAACCAAACGACCAACCGACTGACCGACCAACCCACCAACCAACCAACATCTAGGAATAAACTGAACCAAGGAAGTGAAAGACTCCTACGGTGAAATTTATAGAATACTAATGATATTTCAAAATGCAAAAAAAGATCTCACATGTTTGTGTACTGAGATCATTAATATTGTTACAATGTCCATACTATTCCAAACAATTTACAGATTCAATATGATCTCCATAAAAATATCAATGATGTTTTTATTGGGGCTCTTCACCAAACTAGAAAATACAATCCTAAAATTCATATAAAACTACAAAGGCCCTAAGTAGTCAAAGTGTGGAGCTAAAAGAACAAGTAGAGGCATCACAATGTCTGTTTTCAAGATGTACTATAGTTGTTGTGACCAAACAAGCATGATGTTGGCTTGGAACTTACCAAAGACCAATAGGCAGGAGAGAAAGAGGCCAGGAATGAGGCCACAGATTCGCGGCTTATGCTTGATAGAGACCCCAAACAAATACCAGGAAACAGCCTTTTCAATAGATGCCACAGGATGAAAAACTAGGCATCCACATTTGGATAATTGAAACCTTAACTCCGCCTTTCATTCTATATAAAAATCAACTCAGCATGAACCAAATACCTAAAGAAAAGTAGTTTCATCTAGAAAATGAAACTACTACAAGAAAAAGGGGAATATTCTGCTTAGACATTGGAATAGGCAATGAATTTTTCAAATAAGAGCCCCAAAACACAGACAACAAAACCAGAAACAGACAAACCAAGCAAAGAAGCTTTTCACAGCAAAAGAGATAGAGCAAAGAGACAACCTGCTGGATGGGAGGAAATATGTGCAATTGTTCAGATAACAAAGGACAACAGCCCAGAAAACATGAGGAAATGAAAAATCAACAAGAAAATAATCCAACTAAAATGTGCACATCATCTGAACAGATACTTCTCCAAAAAGGAATTACAACATTGTGAGCATCTTTAGCTAGTGGATAAATGCAAATTAAAACCACAGTAAGATCTCATCCAACCCCAATAAAAATGGCAATTACAAAAAAGACAAAATAATAAGTGTTGATGAAGGCATGGAGAAAAGGGAATTCATATGCTCTTAGTGGGAATGAAAGTTAGAATAGTCATTAGGAAGAGTGACCTAGAAGTTCCTCAAAAGCTCAAGTAGACCTGCATAGGCTCCAGCTAGAAACCCACTCCAGAGCCCTGCATGCCCATGTGTGTTGTGGCAACATTCATACTAACCAATGCACAGAAGCAAACTGGGGCCCATCAGTGGGTGAATGGATAAAGCAAACATGATAGATATGGAGCACCCTTCAGCCATAAGAAGAAAAATCCTGTCATTCATAACAAAGGAGGTGGGGCCGGAAGACCTTCTGTTAATGACATCAGGCGCCGTATGCCTAATACCCACACGTTCTTTCTCATAGGTAAGAATTAGAGCAACCAAAAACAGCAGCATCTGAAACCCAATCCTGAATGCAGAATAGCAACTGTAGAACCTGGGCAAGATGAAGGGAGAGGGGCCAGAGGAGTTGAACAACAGGTCCCAAGGCACGTGAGAGAGAGGTGTGAGTCACAGCATTCCACAGTCCTGCGGGCAGACTATCACTCAAAGCAAACTGTTATAGATTGTTGGAAGAGAATTTCCGAGTCTTCAGCATCAAGAAGTGCCAAGGAGATGGAACTTCTCAAGACACTGGTGAGTAGTGTATGCCACTGCTCACGATCTCCTGGTACACTATGAGCACGCGTGATTGCACTCTACTAAAATACCATTTGATGAAAAATCTAGTCAAATGCTAAACATGCAGAGACATATGAACATGCAGGGCTCATTACTATTGTTCTAACAGGCTCCACCCTCAAGTCTCAAAATTCACCCAAATATCCAGGCATGAGAAAATGGTTTAATGTGTTGTGGTAAGTTATTATGTGACACTCTAAAAAAGAATAATGAAGCTTTTATTTAATAATATGAATAAAAGAAGCTAAATACAGTACTTATCCCATGTGAAATTCTTAAATAGGAAATGTGAAAAACTATGGCAACAGCAATTAGCAAAGTGACTTCTCAAAACATGGTTATGAGGACTGACAGGAAAGGTATGCAAAAGAAATTCCAAGAGACGGGCAGAAATTTGCACATGTTTTTGGGCGATGTGGGTGCTTTTGTCAAAGGTGGTCATGCTTTAATAAAAGTTTCTTCTTCAAAGTGAGGTTCTGTCTTAAATATTTGGCTTTTTTATTGCTTTTGTAAGTGGTTAATACTTTTCTTGATAAATAAAACAGGCTTTTGGTCTTTGAGACAGGAAAAAAAAAATCAAATATCCTTTCATCCAAATCAAATCGTACACTAAGATGATAGACAAACTAAGGTTTTTGGATGTTGTCACCTGTACAACACACTTCAGGGAACAAAGAGAAGAAGGGGTGTCAAGTAGAAGACATGCTCAGTCTGCATGTTGGCCGGCCAGACCTGGCGATTCTTTACACAGGCGGACAGAGATAGGCAGAGTGGAGCTCCACAGTTGGAGTGCTCAGGAGCTGGAAAGAAGAACAGCTCTGCTCCGCGAGGGGTGGGTGCCACCCGTGCTCCAAAGTCCTGCAGGGAAATATTTACTTATTTTTGTGGAACTGGGGATTGAACACAGGCCCCTGTGCTTGCCAGGCAAGCAAAAAATAAATAAATAAATAAATAAATAAATAAATAAACAAACAAATAAATAAATAAGCAAAGCCCTGCAGAGAGAGGAGGAGGGAGCACAGGGCTGGCACCCCTGCCATGACGGTTAGGGGCCTGGGTCGAGTATAAGCATCTGAAGTCAGCGCTGACCCCAGATGCCCTCGTTTTCTTTTTATTCACAAAAGTCCTTAGTCTTCTACAGGCAGGCCTGCTGCCAACCCCCTCTTGGTTTCCTTCATCTGGGGTGTCTTCTTTGGCCTGCATTTCCAAAGGACACTTCCGCTGAGGGGAGGTTCTTAACTGCTTTCAGACAAAGAATTAGCTATAAGTAAGGTGTCATTTCTCTCTGATTTTATAAAATTTGTCTTTAATTTTCATATTTCTGCTTATGGGTATCATGGTGTGGATTTCACTGGGTTTATCTTACTTGAGGTTTTCTGGGATCCTTGAATCATGTGCAGGTCTCTAGTCACTTTCCTGTCCTAGGGACAAAATATCTGACACTGATGAGGTAAACTTGGAGAGGCTCATTTTGTCTGTGGCTTTAGCATGGGTCAAGAGTATGCCCTGCTGGGTCACGGCACTAGTGACTGTCTTCTAACCATGTCCTGCAGCTGAACATACAGAGCTTTTGGGGAATACCTTTGGTCTAAACCTTGTCAGTCTCCTATCAAATGTTGGAAAATCTCAGCTAAGATTCTTTCAAATACTCTTCTAAGTTCTCTCCTTTTCGACACTTTGGTGACATGAATGATCCTGAAACTCTGTTCTTTGAATTGTTTTTTTCCAGTGTCCTGTTTTCTGTTACCCAGAGGGTGAATTCTATTGATTTATCAAGTTCACAGATTCCAACTTCTGTCTTCTGTATTCTTCGATGACTATAATTTTGTATCATTGTACTTTTCAGCTCTGTAATGTCCTTTCAGTTCTTTTTCATAACTTCCATCTCTTAGCTCAGTCCTTTCTTCCCCATTTGTTTCGAGATATTTTGTGACTGATTGCTGGAGGATTTGTGTGAAGGCTGCTTCAAATGCCCATTAGACAAGGCCGCCATCTGATTCATCTCCTGTTGTTGTCAGTTCATGGTCTTTGTCATTCAACTTGTAATTTCCCTACTTCTCAGTATAATGGGTGATCTGCCTTTGTATTCTGAACCTTTGGCCGATTCCATGTGGAGACATTGATTCTGGGTGCCAGCTGCCCTGTTCCCTATTTCTGTGTAGCACATAAGTCATCAGAGCCTTTGTGACATGACAGTGATCTCAGACTCTCTGTGAGATGACAGTGACCTCAGAGCCTTTGTGACACATAGTGACTCACTTGGTGCTGCTGATGCTGCTGGGCTCTCATTAGCCCGGGTAACTGCTGGCTGTGGATGCAGAAAGGGCTTCCCTTGGACAGGTGCGGGTGTTTCCTGATGGAAGAGGGGACTTCTCAAGCCAGCATGGCCCCGTAACCATACTGCTTTCAGTGGCTGTGACCCTACCACCCCGTCTGTGGGAATGGAAAACCCATTTCCATGAGGATGAAGAAGCTTCTAGCAGGACACTGCTTGCCTCTGTAGGACAGCAATACATGGGCTGGGCCACCTGTTGCTGATGGGAGCCCCTACCATGGTCCTATTTCCACTTGGTCTGTCTTGGAGAAGGGGAACATTAGTGTACAGGAATGAAGTGGTCCTCAGAACAGCCATCACCAGGGCATCATGCCCGTGGCCTTCTCTTGCACTGGAAGATCCCTAGGGCCATGTAAGGCTTGGTGGGAAAGGCAGAACCTCTCAGATTACTCCTCCTTCATGTGGCCTGTGACCCACAGTCAGTCTTCATCCCCGAGAGCCCTGCTGGGCTGGCCCAGGGTTTTCCCATCCTGGGTGAGAAAAGACTACCTAGGCTGCCTCTATTCTTAGTAAGAGGTCAGGAGATGCAAGTCCAAGGGTCTCCTGTCCTTGTCCTCAGCCATAGAGAGAACATTACCCTCTCCACTCCTGCCCAGAGGCCCTGGGCAGGCTGTGGTCCCTGCTCCTCCGCTTCAGTGCAGCTGGATGCATCTTGGCTCCAAGAGGCCAGTTAATTAGACTCATGTCTGCCAGCACAGAGAGTGGACAAACATGGGAGGGAATTGTTAGCAGCAAAGGAGGAGGAGAGGGGGGGAGGCGGCAATTTGTTGGAGGCAATGAAATGAAGCGAGTTCTGCCTCCTGCTAAATTACCATATGTGCTAATTGTATATGCACCAGTAATTGTTGGCTGCTGCTCATTTACATTTGATTATTATATTTGCTGTTTTTAATTGCATTTGAATATTTCTGCCGCTGGTACCATCTAGATCGCCATTAGCTGCCAGCAATTCACAGGGTTTCTTCAGCTAATGAAATGCAGTCCTTCTGCGAGAGCCTCCGTCTAATCCAAATAATGACAGCAACAGTTGTGAAGACGATAGTAGTAATAAGGATGACTGGTCAGACTGTCCATTGGGTCCCTGGAGCTGTCCTAGGTACTCGTTCACAGAGAGTGCAGAATTCTGTGTTTAATAGATTTGGGTTTCTTTGCTGGCTCAGTTCTTTACTACTGTGTGACTTCAGGTATTGCTGTGTGACATTGGACAAGTCTCTTAACCTCTCTGATCTTCAGCATCCTCATGTCAGCAATAGCAGACACTACAAAACTACCGTGCAGAGCCATGAGCAGCAGCACTCTAGGAGGCCTGGTGCATGCCAGGGCTTAGCAGATGGCGAATACTAACTTCTCGCACTTACCTAGAAATGCAGTGGTCGCTGTCTTTGCTGAGGACCCCAAGTCACCCCCTGGGCTGACGTGACTGCCTGCTCCATGCACTAGCTGCCTCTCAGCCAGTCTCTGTAATCTGCAAATCTGGACGTGCATCTTGTCCGTGTTCACAGAGTCAATGGTTCTCTGCAGCCTGCAGAGATTTCCAGGACTCAGTGCTGGGGTGATGGACAAGCGCACAAGATAGCCAGAGCCTCGGGGACCGTGGACTCATCCTGGCTGCAGGGCATGGTGAGGACACGGGTTTAGAATTCTTTGGCTGCAAAGCACCACCTTGGTCAGCATGACCCCTTCCTGGGGCCACCCCAGTAGGTCACCCAGCCCCAGCACCAGCTCCAGAGAGCCACTCGGCTTCGGGGCACTGTGAGGTCACTGAGGCTCTCCGGGCACACACGAAGACCAGCTGCTCTCCCCTCCCTGCTCTGCCCCTTCCCCACCACCCCTTCCTACAAGTGTGGGGCTCTCAGGTGTCCCTAAGGAGGCACCCTGTGTACCTCACCTGATGACCTCCACCAGAGTCTGTTCCTTGCAACACAGGTTGCTTCTGCAGCTTGGCCTGCCCTACTGGCAGCAGACACGTGCCAATGTTCTTCCTTCTTACGTGTACCATTCCCTGGCAGCCCCCTGCCTTAGGCCTGCTTCTCGCCCTTTCCAGAAGGCTCTTCCCAACCTAGCAACCAGAGAGCCCCTGGGCCTCCAGTGAGGCTCAGATGCCAGCCCCAATCCAGACAGGCAATGTCCAGGACCTCTGGGCCTGCAAAGCCTGGTTGGGCCTCTGGGAAGGGCTGATCTCACTGCACTGTGACCTCCTGATTAGCTGTCTACTTCTGGCCCAGCTGCATGCCCTCCTGGCCACATCTCAGTCACCACAGTGCCTGGGCCTGGTGCAAGATGGGGGGAGGTATCAAATTCCTGCTTAATGTACAAAAATCTCTCCATACCAAATGCTGGGAAGCTGAGGGATGTTTTGAAGACTATTGCACTGCGGGGGAAATTCAGCATCATTTGGAAGCTTCCTCTCTGTCTCAGTCTCACTTAACAAAAACTTGCAGAAAATCTTGAGAAGCTGTAAATTGTGCTGCAAAAGGTTCTGAGTGTGTGTGAGAAAGAAAGAAAGAAAGAAAGAAAGAAAGAAAGAAAGAAAGAAAGAAAGAAAGAAAGAAAGAAAGAAAGAAAGAAAGAAAGAGTGTTCTTAATTACTACAATGAGCCACCCTGGCAGAGGCTCCTTGTGGAGAAGAGGTTTATTCAGTGCACATTTTCAGAGTCCCAAATTCCAAGACCCAGGAACAGAAATCTTGGACAGGAGCAGGGATAGAGGATGGGGTGAGGGGTCAGTCTGCACTTACCCTTCTCTGGAGAAAGCTCCCACAGACACCTTGCACACCGCCAGGGGACCTAGAGAGCTCATGCTGGGCCCCAGCTCCTGAAGGGGCCCCCACTTTCCAACAGTGTCTTAGTTACCACAGACCCTGGGGAAATATAAGCCATGCTCCTACTGCAGCAGTGCCGTGCACATGTCTCTGTGGGTCTCCATGGGGGAGCATCGTGGGGAGCAGGTGTGCAGGCCCTGACTCCAGCCATAGCCCAGGCCTTGCACAGGCAGTCTTCTTGCTGTGATGCCACCTTGCTCCCCATCTCCCCCCATACTAGGGTCTGGCCCCCACAGCATCATCCTCTGTAGCCTTCCTGAGCTCTGGCAGCAGGTTAGAAATTCCAGCCTCTGTGCACTGAGGCCTCTGGAGCCTGTGCCCTACCATTCTGTCTGTGTCCTCTCTGCCCTGGAAGTGTGCTTTTCCCAGGGAGTTCCTGCCTCGCACCATCTTCCCAGGTACACAGAGTCCTCTAGCAGCCTAAAGGCTGTTTGGAAACTGAATCAATCCCCACAGCTGTACCTGGAAGCAGCCACAAAGTTAGCGCAGGCCTTCTGGGTGCCTACCATGAGCCAGGCATGGACCTAGATGCAAGGGCATTGGGAGAAGAGGCAGAAGGAGATGTGCCTGTCACTGTGGAGCTTCCTCTCTACACGAAGTGGGCAGCACATAAAAAGGTACACGTGGTGTAAGGATAAAATGGATAAAGGTCAAGTGTAATAGGCGCTGTAAAAGAAAACATAGGGACTGTCCAGATAGAATTCGGAGAGCTTCAAGTTAGATGAGGTAGATGGGAAGGGTTTCTTGAGAAGGCAAGAGGAGAAAGGGGTGGTGTGTAGATATCTGGGGGAAACACACTCTAGGTGGAAGGCACAGCAGGCTCAAGGCCCTGGGGCAGAGGGGGTAGGGAGAGACTGAGGGACACAGGAGGCCGCCAGGAAGGGAGCGAGCAGGGTGTGGATGAGTCTGAGCAGAAGGGCAGAACCTACGGAGGGCACATCAGGGAATCTGGCTTCGTCCCCACCTGAAATGAAAAACCCTGGCTGAGCTAAGGAGAGAGGAGAGGGAAGGGGTGGTTGAGGTTTTACAGAATTGCTCAGCAGCTTTACTGGGAGCTGATGGGCAAGCCCAGAAGCAGAACTGAGGTGACGGGAGAATAAGCTGCAGCACATCCTAGGAGGCAGAATGGTGACTTGGGCCAAGTGGGAGCTGGGGTGGGAGTGGGAAGAGGCTGGATGTCAGGTAGTCTCTGAAGAGAAGGTAAGCAGAAGGATCATAAACAGAAGGATGGAGAATGAGCTCCATGGAGTTGGGGTGCCTCTGAGGGGAGCAGGCCCTGGGAAGTGGGGCAGCGTGCGTACCAGGCTTCGGGCTAATATGTTGATGCTCCAGAACACTGCCGGAGAAGTGGGGACACGGGAGGTCTGCTCAAGGGGCTCTGATGCACTCATGCAATCACCTCCAAACTGGAAGGCTGGGCTGGCATGAACCCAAAGCACGGTGAGGAAGCTGAGGCTTAGACACTTACATTATCTGCACACATTGTTGGGAGGTGACCATGAAGGGGAAGAGGCCGACTTGATCAGCTCGGAAGCAGCCAACAGGGCAAGTGTAGCACACTTAAGAGCTATACTGCCTGAGCCATGGGAATGTGGCCTCTGGGACTGCATCTGGTCCCTGGCCCTCTCCTCTCCTGGCTACCAGGAACAAAGCAACTGTCCTAGACCCGCCCTCTTGCCATGGTGTTACTGTCCTACAGCCAACTTACCATGGACAGATGCTTCTGAAACCAAGTGTCAAAACTAGACCTCTCCTCCACTAAGATGTGGGCATTGGATAAAGCACTCTAGCAATGACAAGCTGACGATCCCATCACTGAGCCAGTACCTGACCCAATCCTGGTGTCTCATGTCCTCTAACTCAATCCTCACGGCAGCAATCACAGCACAGACTCACCATCTTCAAGAGTCTAGCTATGCTGAGGTCATCACTTGAAGTTCTTACTCTAACTGACTCACTCAGGATGTATCAATAGGTGCAGAGAGGTTAAGGAAGAGGCAAAGTCACACGGCCAAAAAACAGGAGCTGATGCTTGAGTTCAGACAACCCAACCACAGCAACACTCGTACATTGTTTGAAGAAGGTGGGTATGTTGAAGAGTTTTGAGCAGAAGTGTTAGAAGACACAACTCAAAAGGGTGTCTGCTGTGCTGTCCTGAGATCTCAGGACTGCAAAGGCCCAAGGGTAGGAGTAAGGGGACCCATGGTGGCCAGGGCAGAATGGCTACAGAGGGCTAGGGAGAAGCTGCTGCATCTGGACACTGCCCCGCTGGACTCCCCCATTTGCTGGGTGTCTACTCCACGATGGCACCAAGGAGACTCCATTCCTGCCCTCACAGAGCTCATGTCTCAACAGGAGACAGGAAATAACAGCCATGTTGTGCATGTGGAAGAGAAGCTTGGGGTTCAGTGGAGCAGGAGTCTGAGGAGCCTGATCCGTGGTAAGTCCAGAGTTGCGTTCAGCTAATACAGAGCAGGAGACTCATTCAACCGGGGGCATTCTCCAAGGGTCAGTAGGTCTTACCTGAACCATCAGAAGAAACAGCAAAAAGCATTCACAGACAGAGCAGCCAATGCTAGAATCTGGCCAAGTCTTCCAAGAACAATGGTTCACTAAATCTGTCCCACCTTCCAACAGCTACAGATGGGTACACATTCTTCATGGCTCTACATTCTCCAAAGTAGACCACACTCTAGGCTATGGAGCAAGCTCTACCGAATACAAACAAGTTCAAATAATGCAGTATATTTTGTTGGAGGAAAATGAAATGAAACCAGAAATAAATGACAAGAAAAAAAAAAACAGAAATTATATGAACACATGCATACTGAACAATTGATTTTGGCCTATCAGTGCATCACAGAAGAAATTAGGCAGAAATCAAAAATTCTAGAATCAAATGAAGATAGAAATACAATGTACCAGGACCTGTAGAGTACAATAAAGAAAGCTCTAAGAGGGAAGCTTATACTATGATTCTTACACCCAAAAATGAGATATGTCACAAATAACCTAATGTCACATTTCAAGATCTTAGAAAAATAATACTATTTACTAGAAATAATACTGACATACTATAGTTTCGTATAAGTCATGTCTTTAGAATTTATTTTCTAATAAAATAATATAAATTAAAATATAGTCCCCGCTTCCAAGTAGGGTTAGTATTTACTTTTTTTTTTTTTTTTTTTTTTTTTTTTTTTTTTTTTTTTTTCTGTAATGATGCATAGGCTGCAAACAAAATTTATGGATAGTTTTTAAATTGGGAGTTCCCACTACCTTTGATTGTGACTTTCTTTCTATACTTCATATTCTGTATACAATTTTTAATTTGATGTATATGTAAATGCACACACATTTTGAGATGAGAATATGTAGTTTTTAAAAAGTTCCTTTGCCTATACACATCTTACACATTAGCATGTTTCATTTTTCTTTTTCTTTTTTTTTTTTTTTTTGTATTTTAGGGAAGGGTCTCCAGGGTATTCAAGGTCTCACTACTAGATCAGACTCATAGTGATCTTCCTGTTTTTCAGCCTCCCAAGAGCTGGGATTACAGGCACACACCACCATGCCCAGTCTCAGTCACTGTCTCAATGCACCCTGGGGGCAGAGCCAGCACAACTCATTTTTCTTAAATGTATATCAAATTATACCTCCTTATATTTATATAAAGCTAATAATTGCACCTATTTCGCTTTGTGATTTAAGTCGATACTGTGATATACCTAAATTTTTTTCTTACCTTCAGTGTTTTACTTTTCATGCTTATATTGTGATAACTTTTAGTTTGGTAGTAATTTAAACAAAGTTAACACCATAAAATAAACCATGCTGCTGTGAGTTTTGGACTGTGACACATCAGATGGACTATGTCTTGTCCAATAAAGGATATCATGAATTGTAAAAAAAAAAAAAAAAAAAAAAAAAAAAAAAAAAAAAAAAAAAAAAAAAAAAAAAAAAAAAAAAAAAAAAAAAAAAAAAAAAAAAAAAAAAAAAAAAAAAAAAAAAAAAAAAAAAAAAAAAAAAAAAAAAAAAAAAAAAAAAAAGCCAAAACCAAACCAAGAGAAATAAGGAAATAATAAAGATCAGAGCTGAAATTAATGAAATAGAGACTAAAAACAATATACAGGGTCAATGAAACAAAAAGTTGGTTCTTTGGAAACAGCACAAAATGAGTTCAACAGCACATTTAAAAGATCATATATTATGTCATACTCAGAGATCAAGATTAGGGCTGGGGAGTTAGCCCAGCAAAATAAGTACCTTTCTGGCAAGCACAAGGTCCTGAATTCAATCCCTCATACCAGAAAAAAAATATTACATCCAAGATTTTATACCATGACCCAACAAAGATGGTTCAACATATACAAATAAGTAAATGTAATATACAACATAAATGGAATCCAGGATACAAAAATCACAACATCCTCTCAGTAGACACAGTAAAAAATCTGGAAAAATTCAACATCTCCTCATGATAAAAGCCCTGAAGACATTAGATATCAAATCACTACACCTCAATGTAGTAAAGGGCATGTATGATAAAGCCACACTCAATGCCATTCTGACTGGAAGAAAACTAAAAGCATTTCCTCTCAAATGAAGAGTAAAGCCAGGGTGCCCACCCTCACCAAGCTTATTCACTATGGCTCTTGAAAATGTAGCTGGAGCAACCAGGTCATAAAATAAAAGCACTGCAAAAAGAAAGGAAGGCAACTGATCACTGTGTGCGCGTGACACTAGAGACTCAGAAGGCTTTAGAGGTAATAGATGAAATCAGCAATGCAGCAGGATACAAAAATATGAAGACATCAATAGCTTAACCATATGCAAAGGCTGTATTAGTTGAGAGAGAAATCAAGAATGCTTCAATTCACAATAGCTTAAAATAAAATATGTAGAGATCAACCTAACCAAGAAGGTGAAAGGCCTCCACAATGAAAATTTTGAAATATTGAAGAAAGAAAGTGAAGTAGACGCCAAAATGTGGAAAAGATTCTTCTGTTCATGGACTAGCAGCTAATATTAGTCTATATATACAGTAGTCTCACTATTTCACAGTTCAACTTTTATGGACTCATTGTTTTGAGGATTTTCAAAAATGCTAATTTAAATTATCATGAATTTTTAGCAATATTGCGGGATTTTGCAGTATTGTATAATATACCTATGTTGTTAAAATGATATAGGTTGGGCCAGCCAAATAGCTCAGTGGATTAAAACACCTGCGTAGGCAGACACAGTGGTTGGGGTTCAATCCCCTGAGTGCCTATCCCCGGGGCATACTGAGACAGCAATTGAGACTGGGCATGGTGGGCACGCCTGCAATCCCAGCTTTTGGGAGGATGAAGACAGGTGGATCACTATGAGTCCAATCTACGTAGTGAGACCCTGTAGGCCTTGTACTAAAATACAAAAAAAAAAAAAAAATCAATAAAATTAAATAGGTTTATGAGTATAGAAAATGATTAACATTAGAAGTGTTTTTAAAAGTGTATGAAAGGCTTATAAAGCCTTACAATATATATAAATAGTAAAATAAATATAACATCAGTACTTCACTGATTTTTACTTATTGTGGGGGGGTGTGGAACTTAACTTCCTCAATAAGTGAGGGACCACTGTATATATAATAAAATATATTAAAATATGTATAGCTAATATTAGTCAAAATACAGTCAAATGATTTATAGTTTTAACACATTCTCTATCAACATCTTCACAAAACTTGGGGGAAAAAAGCTAAAATTCATATGAAAGCATAAAAGGTCCAGAAATCAAAAGAACATGGCTGGAAGGATCACAGTAGCTGATTTCAAATTATACTACAAAGCCATGGTCATGAAAGTGACATGGTACTGTGACAAAAGTAGATATGTATACCAATGGAATAGACTAGAGAACACAGCCACGAACCCATACAAGTGCAGTCAGTGGATATGCATGAAGAAGCCAAAATTACACACGGGAAGAGAAACAGCCTTTTAACAAATGATCCTTGGAAAATTGAATATCTACTTGTGAAAGACTAAAACTAGATTCTTATCTCTTGCTCTCTGAAAACACTAATTCAAAGTTGCTAGAAAAGCTAGGAAAAAACTTGAAAATCTGAAATTGATAAAAGAAAACATAGGGAAACCCTTGAGGCTATCGGCATAGACAAAGACTTCCTGAACAGGACTCAAATTGCACCAGACATGACAGCAAGAAGCAAACAGTGAGATTGCTCTAAATTAAAAAGGTCATGCACAGCAAGGGAAAGAACTAACAATGAAGAGACAGCCTATGGCAGGGTCTCCAACTCTCAGGGCATGGATGGGTACCAGTGGTGGGTGGGGGAGGGAGTGAAGGAGCCTTCATCTATATTCAGAGCAGTTCCCCATCACCTGAATCACTATATGAGCTCCACTTCCCATCTGAGCAGCAGCAGCACTGAATTCTCACATGACTGTGATCTCTATCATAAACTCTACACATGAGGGATGGAGGCTGCTTGGCCCTTTGAGAAACTAATGCCTGATGATCTGAGATGGAGCTGAGGCAGTGATGCTAGCCCTAGGGAACAGCTGAAAACACATATTAACACTAGCAGAACGGTTTGACCACACAGAGACCATAAAAAAGTAACATCTTAACATACTCAAATCAAAACCTTATCAGGGCATGGCAAGTGCAAAATAAGCTGCATCTGGTGGCTGGCTTTACATCAGACCTACATGGATCTACAGGAAGCAGAAAATTTTGTCCTTTTCAGGAAAATAGATGGAACTGGGACCATATTATGTGCAGTACAATAAACCAGACTCAGGAAGACAAAACAGTTCATATTCTCCCCAATATATAGAATCAAAAAGGAATGACAAGAAAGAAAGGAGACTATTATTAGATAAGAGGAAAGGAATGGTGGCAGGGACATTAGGGTATTGTTTATTAAGAGGGATGCATAGGAGTGCAGCATAAGGACTGACCTTTGCCCAGTGTGAAGATAGTGGGCAAGGAAAGGCAGTGGGTCTGGGGAATGAAAATGATCGAAGGAGGTTACATGGATGTGCGAGTCCACCAAAATGTAGCTCCATCACCTGCAAATCCAATACAAATAAGAAAAAAAAGTTGAGCTGAACTGATCCACCTATCATATGCTTGTATGGGAATAATAGCTAAATTTAGAGGGCAAAAATAAAGTGTGTACTAAGCAATGCACTTTGGAGCAAATGGTGGCTGGAGGGTGCTCCCATGGGCTCCTCTTTGTGCCCCCCTCTCCTGCCCACTTCCGTCCTCTCCCCATACTAGGCAGCCTCAGGCTCTTGTCCTGGAAGCCGAAGCATACACACTGTGTTAATGGAGTCAAAATTTTTCTCCCTCTGGTGAAGCACTTATCCATTTAATTTCTCACATATCCAAGCGACGTGCTCTCTGGCTTCAAAGATGCCGGCATCAGAGAGGTGAAATGCTAGCAAATTTCACGTGGTGATCGGAAGCCACTGATCATGGCGCGGTCTGGGGAAGGTCATGTCTTCTCCCAAGGCTTGATGTCTGCATCGCCAGCAAATGTGACACCCCAATGAGATCAAAGTCAACCTCCAGAGTCAAGTCCCTCAGCTCCCTCCCAGTCACGTTAGATTAACAGAGCACTACAGGCACTATTTACGTACAGCACAGACCTTCGGGCCGGGCAATGCGTGTGTTCACCTACCTAGGTTCACTGTGGATGAGCATGTTCAGAGCAGCGTTCTTCACAACAGCCTCAATAAGCAACTCAATTATATAACACAAGCACACTAATTAATTAATGGCAGTGCATCCACAACAGTGAGAAAGGGTACACTTCTGACCACAGTGGACCAATGAAATTATGAGCCTCAAGACATTTTTGTTAAGTGAGAAGATCTAAAGATAGAAGAGGATATTCTGTGAAGCTACTCATATAAAGCTTAAAAAAGAGGCCACACTAATGGTGATGGGGACTGGACTTGCAGTGCCTCCTGGAGGGGTCTGACAGGGCAGGGGAGGAGGGGAGCCAGGAGGTGGTCATTTTCCACGTCCTCATTGGGTGGTGGTCAGGAAGGTGCTGACATGAACATATATTGGGCTGTAGGATTACAATTAATTCACTTGGCCATATATGTGCCATTTCAACTAAAGCAGTAAAATTTAAAAACCCTCTGAGCTAGTATGAATTAACAGAAGAAGGAAGTGAAATGGTTGCGAAGATTTCAAAATAATACAAGAGCTCTGCAGGTGCAAGCTATTCACCTTGTCCTCAAGATGCCCACCCTAGTGATGTCCTATACACGGCAACAACTGATGTGCAGGTACCAGCCCTGCCCTTTTCTCACCCGAGTCCAGAACAGGCAAGCAAGAACCTTTTGTCCCATGCTCCCCGGGAGCCAATTTTCCTAAAGCATCTGTTTCAGCTTAAAGTGATGTGCAGATGTGTTGATTATGTGCTTAAGGTCAGTCTGCTCAGCTCCCTTGGGCTATGAAATCTGAGAGCCTTTTGATTTTGTGCCTTGGGAACCCCAGCATGCCCACCATCTAGTTGAGGGTCCCAGGAACACTCAGTGAGTGACTTATGGCAGTGAGGAATCCTGTAAATGCAATGCTCACGGAAGCTTGTAAATAACTCAGTGAAAAACCAGGATGCCAGCATCGGCTTTGTCTCGGGACCTGCACCCTTTAGGTGTACATTTTATGATCTTAAAAAAATACTATAAAACTGTATCAGAGAACAGTGACTATGAGTTCAGAAGGCAAAACTGGACTCTAATCAAGCCATTAGAACCAACAAGTTATAGTCTGTTCCAGCTAAATTTAAGCAAGAACTCAGTAAGAAAATGTTAGCCCCCAAATCTCCAAATGATTGGAAGCTAAAACAAAAAAAGCAAAAAAACCAACTTTTCAAAATTCAGAGCCAGAGTGGAAACTATCATGGGAATCAGGAATCTGAACTAAGTGATAATGACAACGTGACATTCAAACTTGGGTACAGATAAAGCAGCACTTAGGAGAAATTTACAGCCTTAAGCGCATTGTGGAAAAGAAAACAAATGTTGAAAATTAATGGTGAATCTGTAAATTTAAAGAAAACTGAAAAAGGCAAATAAAGACCAAAATGTATAACAGATCCTGTGAAACAGGAAGAAAATGTTCAAGTGGGCAACGGAGTGGAAGGTGGGGAAGGAAGGTAAAAGAAAAATAGAAGGAAAAGAGAAACAAAGCTTTTGTAAATATTCAGGAGTAATGGCCAGCCAGATAGTTCAATGGATTAAAACACCTGCAAGCAGGTGCAGAAGCTGATTCCTGGGCCTGCTATGCTGGCCCCACCCCTGGGTCACACTGAGATAATGATCTGAGACTGGGCGTGGTGGCGCACACCTGTAATCCCAGCACTTGGGAGGCTGTAAACAGGCGGGTCACTACAAGTCCGATCTAGTAGTGAGACCCTGAACACCCTGTAGATCCTCCCCCGAAATACGAAACAAAACAAAACACAAGTTCAGGATTGAAATGAGGAGAGCGGAATGGAAAAAAGAGTAACAGTTTATCATTACAGGAACAAATTCTCGTGGTGAACGTTAGCATTACGGACATCTACAATGCATAGTTCCAATAAAATTAATGTTCAAATCCCTAGAGAAAAAAATATTCACAGCTTACCAGTTTGGGAACATTTGTTAGAAGCAAAGCATTAATGAAATAGAAACAAATGTAGAATATGGAAAGCCAGTAAACTTGGAAGTTGTTTGTGGAGACCACCAATTTATAACTTCCTGGTAGCATGGAGGGGAAGCAAGAAAGCTGGTGGCAATACGAACGGCATAACAAATGAAAAAGAAAGGGGCCATGACCCATGCCAGAGGCATGCAAAATAGAAAAAGTGCTACATTGAAAATTTAGGTAAATTAAAATTTTTACAAGTGCATAGCTTACAAAACTAACGTGGAGAAATAGAAAAGCTAAGCATATACATAGGAAGCACAAACATTCTGCTAGATTTGAGAGGTGGCAATTAAAATCCTTCCACTTCTGTTCACACGTCACTCAGTATTGAGAATAAGTGCCAGTTTGGCTTCACAGACACCTTCCTCAGGTACTGCTGGGGGTGTCCCTCAGAAGGGGCACACCACATGCTCAGCTCTGCAGGCAGCAGAGCAAGCAGGTGACCCTGTGCTGCTGGACTCTTCCCAGAGGCCTCAGGGGGCATCTTGGGAAAGGGGCAGAAGGCCAAGTTTTAGTGATCATGACAAGCCAGGAAGAAGGATCTGCAGTTGTTGCGGTTGTGGGAGCCACAGACTAGAGCACAGTGTGGGAAGACTATGGTGGAAGGGGTGGCGGAAGAAGGAATGGAAGAGACAATTATAGGAAACAAAAACAGCAGTCAGTCTGCAGGTTACCACCAACTTGGCAGAACAGAAAGAAGATGCATTGTTATGCAGCCCTCCTCGGTGTTGGGTCACACACTAGGTCACCGGAACTTTCCGTGACATGAGTCTCCATGCAACAAATGGGTGACCAGAGCACAGGCCAAATGGACTGATCAATATCACATCAATCAGAAGCGACTGAAGGATTTTCAGCTAGGTGTGACTCCACTGCCCAGGCTCTTTCTCTTTATTTTCTTACTCTCTCCCCAAAACTGGGTGGGTGACCATGACAGCCTAGAGGAAGGGTAGTAGAAAGAGTCTGGGACATGGACTGACCCATGGCAAGAACAAAGAGGACAGAGCTGCAGTTGATGTGCAGGTGGGAGCACTCATCATCTACTAGCACCACCATTGGGGATGACTCTCGGCAGCACTGGCTCTGTTACCTTGGATACAGATGATAGCCCAGCTCTTTGCAGTGGGAACAACTACTGGAACATTGGGCCTCAGGGCTTCCATTTGCTCTAAAATGGGGAGATAGAAACCAATCTCACAGTGTTCTTGAAACAATTGAAGATGCCCTGTCCAGTGCACCCAGCACAGGTCCTGGCACACACAGGGTGCTCCCTGCCTGGAGCTAGCATGGCCAGTGTAACATATGACCAGTGGGCAGTTGTGTGTGGGGAGGAACAGTATAAAGGGCAGGGACTCGAGAGGTGCCATGTCCCAGAAATGACCCCACTCCTCTCCTGTTTCTTGAAGCAGCTCCAGTGGGCATTTAAGGAGACGCCCACAGTCCTCACTCAGCTGAGCTGGGTCTCTCCAGAAAGTACTTGGAAATCCATGCCAGGCTTCCACCAGCCCATTTATGGTGTGCGCCCTCTTGGTGCATCTGCATTGCCTGCTGAGACACAGTGATGGCGTGGAGGGCCCCCAAGGCCCAGAAGTTGATGGCTACACAGGGCATGGTATTTTATCAAATGTCAGAGAACAAACTGGTAGAAGAGCCAGGGTAGGACGCCAGGGTTTGTTTGTTTGTTTTTTTTTTTTTTTTTTTTGACTATGAGAAACAGGGCTTCTAATCCATCTCTGGGCTTGATATCTTAATGAAGAAAGAGTGAAATTGTACTGAAAAAAATGATTTTAGCCAATGTTAAGCCTACATTTAGCTGAGAATTTTAGGTTCCTTGGACATCTGCTCACCCCACAGACAGACACAGCAGCCCTCAGCATCTGTGCAGTGCCACCTCTTATCTCAGTACCGGTGCTGCATGAGTAGATTGGTTTCCATCATAGCTCCTTGTAGCTTTACAACCCAAAAAATTTCAATCCACTCACCCCCAAGTATCAACTTCATGAGGGCAAGAACAATATTTCACTTAGATCATTATTATATCTCTCATGCTTGCCAAAATATTCAATAGACAAGTACCTAAGAAGTATCGAAAGGAAAGAGAGGCTGGGAAGGAGAACAAAGGAACGAAGTGGGGCAGGAGGGAGGGGAGCAGGTGAGGGTGCACTGGAAGGTCCAGGATTTGCAGCCACACTGCTGGGTGTCCGAGCCCCATCTCTCTCCAGGTGGGTCCTTTTCTCTCATTGCTGAGACAAAATATCCAACACCTCATCTAAAAAGAGAAAATTTTATCTAAATCCTGGTTTTTGGAGATGTCAGTCCATAATCCACTGGCTCCAGGCAGAGGGACAACTGCCTGCTCATAGCAGTGAAACACAGCAAAAGCAACAAGAGACCTTAACAGAGACTTTCTACTCATCATCAAGACTAGTGGGATTAGAGCAGTGCCAAACCAATCCGTTATTTAGTCATCACACAACCTTAGGCCCGGCATCCCATGCACTACAGTAAGCCCCTCCTTCACAGGAAGCTTTGAGAGGACATCTGACCGTACTAACATCTTCCAGCCTCCCAAAAACCCATGCACATCTCTTCATGCAACAGGCATTTACTCCATCTCCAACAGTTGCCAAGGTCCCAACAGTTTCAGCACTGCGGAGAGTCCACGTCCCGACTCCCCTAAGATGTAAGGTGAGCACGCAGCTGTGAGCCTCTGCAGCAATGGAGAGAAAGCTAAACTTTTCCATCACTCATGGCACATGACAGACATTTCCGTTACAAACATTACAAGTGGGAGCTGCAAAGGAATAGGATGAAGGGAAGCCCAGAATCCAGCGGGGCAACCTTAAGTCCTGTGGTTTCACCTGCAGCATCCAAGGTAATCTTTGTCAAGATGTGAATGCTGAGGGGTCCGGGGACTCTGCCCTGTGGTGCTTTCATGGTTGTAGCTCCACAGCTTCTCTCAGGCTCACTTTTCTCCCTCCTTGCAGTTCTCCTGAGGTGATCCACGTTCCTGGCTTCTCCACACTTCTGGGTTCTCTACTGCACCTGTGCGAGCTTCACACTCACAGCTTCACACACTGCCCCTGTGGGCCACTACCTGTCCTCCCAGGCCTCCTCCTGAAGTCTGAGTGGAAGCCTTCCTGTCCCCACATGTCTTCCACTCTGCACACACCTAAAACCAACACCACATGTATGTCAATGCCTGATGCCAGCAAGATCAGTTGCCAAGCCCCCCACCCCCCACCAACCCCAGTAGAGACTGAGTGCCCAGATCACTGCACACTCTGAATCCAATTTCAAGAAGCAAGTTCTCTAGGCTATAGCCATTCTGTAACATATGCTCTGGGGCTTTCTCCTCAGAACAGTGTTCCGCTTTTGAAATTTTGAGGCTGCAAAGTGTGGAGTCCTGTTGATTCCTGTGATGCCTTCAGGCCATTTTTCCATTCTCCTGCTCAGCAATCAAGGTCTCCTCTGTTCTATATTTGCAGTCCACACCTTTATGGAGCTTTCCTTCTGGTCAAACTCACATTTTAAATCATTCTTCTGGACTCTTTGTTCTTTATTTTCAACATAGATCAGGCCCAAGGCTCCAAACAATAGGTATGCCACTGCCTCAACATTCAACTGCTTTGAAACTTCTTCTACCAGATTAATTTGTCCACCACTCTTAATCTCAGTTTTAGGAAGTCTCTGGAAACTAGCAAAATGCAGACAAGCTTTCTGCCAAGGCATAGCACACCCCATCTGCAGCCCAGCAGCAGTGCAGCCCTCTGTCCAGCAGAAGCCTCCTGAGCCCGGTCTTCACCAGCCTTCCCTGGTTTAGTCACCACACAACCTTGTCTTCTGAGCTCTGCCCAAGTTCCCCACACAGTGCAGCCTGAGGCTCTCCAGCACCACTTTTCCAGCTGGCATCCCTGAACCTTCCCGAGCTCTTCCACAAACCAGTGCCATAGGCTCCTGAGCCGCACAGCCAGATATGGTCACAGTGATGGCTGTACCGCCTGAATCTGTTTTACCTTTCCCCTTGCTGAGACAAAGTATCCAACACATAATGCTAAGGGGGGTAAGCTGTATTTAGCTCACAGTTTGGAGAGGTTTTAGAACATTATCCTCTGGCTTCCTGGGGGCAACTGTTCATGGTGCTGGAAGACAGAAAAAGCCTTACAGAGCATTTCTGTCCTTTTTGTGTTATCCAGATCTCTAGGATGAGGGTTGTGCCAAACCAGTCAGTGCACTCATTTAGTCACCACACACACTTAATCCCGCCATTACACATTCTAGATTCAGTCACCTCTGAAACAGCCCCACAACCACATGAAGCTCTGGGGCACATCTAGACACAAGCCATCATAGCAGGTCCCTCTGCCTAACCTCCGTTGACATGCAGTGCTTGAGCTCCAGCTGGCAGGTGGAGTGAGCTTCTGCACATGCTTTGCAAAGAGGGGCCTTTAGACTCTGAGGCCAGGTGGCTTGCCAGGGACTCAGTCAGCCCACAGCCTCACTGGTTGTGATAGAGACAGGAAGACACCACTAGGGACATGTTGGTTTTCCAAGGTATCTGAGCCCCCTGAGCAAGAAGTTCCCTGCAACACATCCAGTAAGCTGTAAAATGCCACATACTTTACCAGCAAGGCACTCAATGACTCATTGCATCTAAAAATCAAAGTTCTTGATTTCATCAGCTGAGATTAGAAGTAGGAAAAAGAAGAAGAGGAAGAGGAGCAGGAGGAGGAATAGGAGGATAATTCAGGGAGCAAAATGATGCTGATGGAAGACCGTCCACTTCATTCCAGGCCAGTTCAGACAGATGATGAGCTGGTGATGAGGCTGGAGGATCTTCAGCTGTGATAAGAACAATGACTGTAGAACATCTTCTAATTAGCTCTGACACATAGATGCTCTGCATGGATTGAAGTCAGCACTTTCCTCTGCCATCTCATGAGATGTCTTGCCCTCTGCTTCCCAGAACATGAAAACTGTCACTCCTGGGGTATCAGAGTCTTGGGAGCTGGAGTCAGGCTCTTGTTGGGAGGAGGATATGTCATTCACCTTGTCAGACAGCACTGGTCCCTCTCCCCATGGACTGAAGAACTAGTGGATATTTGAGGTGGGTGACCCGGCCATTTTTGTGAAGGATAGTAAATGACATGGAAGAGGCCAGCCTCAGGCAGGCTCTAAATTCAAGTTCAAGGGAAGCAAGCTTGAAATATGACTGAGTGTTGAGGGGAACAGTAAATTAAAATGAGTTAAGCAGAAGAAATAAAGGGCAGGGTGTTTACCTGGAAGAGACAGCAGGACGAATCCCAGAGTCTGGCAGTATGTGTGGGGGATGGGCTGTGTGAGGGGTGGGCAATGACCACATCATCTTGTATCCAGAATTCCTGGCACAGGGACCCTGCCTCATCCTGCACAATACCAAGTCCATGAGACTAAAGGATACAGGGACATGAATCAACTGTGGTCCTCTGGGTACTCTACAGCAACTTGGAGATTAAGGTGAAGACATGGTGCTACAGTGCAGTGGGACTAGAAAAATATAGGTGCCTTAAGGCCTTTATTCTGTCACTGAGGTCATCACAGTGAAGCAGAGAGCAAAGACCACAGTGTTCCGATGCTACAATGCCATTTTCAAGAAGTGCATTCGATGGGGCCAGGGCAGCACCACAGAGATACTAGGCTGGAAACACAGCCTGCGGTGCAGCTCTAGGGCTTGGCAACCCTGGCTGGCTGGAGGCCCAGGGAGCAGGAATTGTAGCTGCAGGCCAGGACAGCAACGGATGCTCAAGCTTCATGTTCAATCAGTACAGCCTCGCTGCCAGTACATATCACTGTTTCTCATAGGAGAAAGGCAATGTTCTGAGAGGTGAACAGAAAGAGGTGACAAGCCAGGCATGGTGGCACACAGCATATTCCTAGCATTCTGGGAGGCTGAGGCAAGGAGGCTATGAGTTTAGGCCTGGCCTGGACAACTTAGCAACTTAGTGGCACTCTGTCTTAAAATTAAAAAAAAAACTGAAAGGACTGAGGATGTAGCAGGCCTTGGGTTCAATCAGTATCAGAAAAAAAAAAAAAAATAGACAAGGAGAAAAGAAGATAGAAAAGTGACAAATTCTACCTGTCAAAGAAGCAGCATGACTACTGAGCCCACAGTCATCCCTAATGCCACTGCGCCAAGCACACACTTTGAAACAACCTGGTGGAAGGCAGAACACCACCTGTCATTCCTGCCCCTGCCACAATGTCAGGAATGTTGCACTATCCTGAACCTCCTACTGATGGGTGGATGGTGCCCCAGGGGACAGGAAGCCAGGCACCGTGGGACACACCTGTGCCCTCCCTGGAGACACACTGGGCCTGTGTGTGAAGGATGTGGCACTGCTCCCAGACGGGAGCTGGCACTGAGCCACTTAGGGGCTGGTGACTGCAAATGCACATCACAGCCCAGTTGAAGCCAACAGTTCACAGGGCCCAGCCAAAAGCCCTGACCACAGCAGCAGGGGCCAGCTATGGACTGATAAGCCCTGCCCTTCCTGCACCTCAGAGGGGCTTGCTTTGTAGCCAATGGGAGCCAGCACTCAGCTGTGGTGCCCTGCAGCTGGCCATGTGTGGCAGTGCAGAGCCCAGCACTGAGGCAAGGGGAGACCTCCCTTGCTACCACACCCTCGGCATAAACCTCCCCTTAGAAGGAATTTCTCAGCAGTGTTTGGAAAAACCACCCACTTGTCTGACCAGCAAAGGGTCATCCTTCTCACTGGCTTGAAAGACCCACTGCCCTGCCTGCTAGCTCACTCTGCCTACAGAGCTGAGGTCATGGCTGGTGGCTCCTGAGAAGGCCACAAAGCTCTCATGGGTTGAGAGAGATGCTCTAAGCAGTGAGCTTCTCTCTGTACGCTGGTGAACACAATTAAAGCCTGGCACCTCTCCTGCCAGAGGGCTCCTTTCAGCCTTGAGTGGTCAGATTGATTTTTTGGTTCCCCTAAGAAGCTAAGAAACCACAATGACCCATAATGACCCACCCAATTCCCACACTCTGTGGTCTGCCTATCTGTCTCTGCACCACAGGACGGGGGACACAGCAGGCACTCAACAAATGGGGATGTCAGAGAAATCACAGCTGCTGAGCCAGTTTCCTGAGGGCAGCAATTGTAACATTTACAGTCTCAGAAACTTTTAAAGAAATGTGTGAGATCAATATGTGGGAAATAAGATGTGTTATGGACATGTACCCACTCCGCACAGGAAAGGCAAACGCTGTGTAATACAAGTTTGCACTGATACAAAAACTATACAAAAGAGAAATAGCCCATTTAGGGGCTATTGCTGTAGTAGTATATGTCTGCCATTATCTTTAATATTTTAAAAGGTAAGAAGCCAGTATTAGACACATCAAAACTTCAAATTTGGTTTTCATACTTAATGTGTTTTCCCTTTCCACAAATATAATAAACGCATGTGGGTGCACTACCTAGCATAAAAACATTGTAGGGATTAAAGAAAATTCTATAAAATGCTAGGAAGAAAATGCAAATAAAAATCATGGCTCATCTCCTTACGCCTGTCAGGATGGCTACCATAGCGCACACACACACTGACACACCGCAGTCAGGACTGTGAAATGTTGCTGCTACAGAAAACAACACCCAGATGCTAGGATGCTAAAAGCAGAATTACCAAATAACCTAGCAAGCCCGCTTCTGAGGGAGCTGAGGCGGGATGCCGGGGAGATGCTGCAGACCCCAGTGCCTGGCCACATTACTCACATGGGCCAAGAGGAGGAAGCCCCAGCACGCCCCCTCACAGGTGCAGTGCAGCCGTGCAAGGGGCCATGACCACCCATCAAGCAGGACGTGAATGCTGTCTCGTGCTGGAGGGGTAAACCCGAGGACGTCATGGTCAGCGGAATAAGTGAGCCGCAGGGACAGCGCGTGGTACCACATACAGGGTGTTGTTTCACAAAGACAGAGAATAGAGTTGGCGATTTCTAGGGTCCACAGGAGGGAGGATAGGGGATGAGGGCTTAATAGGTACTGAGCTTTGGTTTAGAAAGTGAAAAGTTATAGGGATGCATTAGACAGCGGTGTGAATTTCTGTGTGCTTCTCAGCTGCAATTAAAAAGTAATAAGCTGTGCAGATGCTTATTAAACTGAGACATGAAGGAGAGAAAAGAAGGGAGGAATCAGATCAATTGTCACCATTCATTCATTAATTAATATATTCAAAAAATTAAGGCTCACTTTTGAGCCTTATTATCTATGTGACCCTAATAAAGTCCACTGACACCCTTGAACCCCACCTACCACTTGTTATACTGGGGTAACATCACCCACTGACCAGAAATTTTCTAGAAGTGAAGTTACAAAGGTGTGAGCATTTTGTGAGTTGCAAGCCTCAGCAAACAGCAGGAGAGAAGGTGAGACCAGGATAGAACGATGCAGGTGCCACACTTGCACTTAGAAAATAACCCACCATGGAGCAGCCTGGCAATAGCACTCTCTGGATAGCAGGATAAGGACTTCCTAAACACCTAACGGGAAAACGGGAGCAAGGAAACTGACCAGCATAGTTTGTGAAGTTTGGCCTTATGAGTAAGGGAAGAGCTAGGAGTCTTTTTCCTACCTAAGAAGTCTAAACATCACCCACCGTGAGACACATGAGGAAGCTATGAATGTCCCAGTCACTCTGAGAGTATGAGCATCCTTGAGGGAGACTGGAGCAGCAAGCCCCGAACACCTGCACGTCTGAGTTTACGAATGCAGAGAAGCATGCGCAGAGCAGAAAGTGTGGGTCTCAGAGACGAGGACATCTTGGTTCATGCGACTGCATCTCTAACAGGGTTACAGTGGGCAGGACCCTTCCGGCCACTCTGAACCCCACTTCTTGCCTGTGAGTGGGGATGCTGGCAACTGAGCTTTCATCATTACGGCAGACTTCCAACCCTGGAAACGCCCACCACTGACCCTAGAACGCCATGCAGGACGGGTGCACTGCGGCTGAGGCTACGAGCAGTGCAGAGAGAAGAATGAAAGATGGAGGAAGGAGCTGGGCACTTAAGGTCACTCAGCAGGCCAGAGGCCTATGTCATCACCCACAGCACTTCAGAGCAAGCCTCAGGCTATGCGAAGAGAGCCTATTGGGACCTTTGAAAGATTATATAAGGCCCAGGTGCCCAGAAACAGTTCAATATGCGAAAAAATCTTACGTGTCACAACTCTCTACAGTTAATATAAACGTTACATATCTAAAGCATAATATAATTTTAAAAAAATAAATAAATAAAGCACATTGTCAGAAAAAACTTACATTTTTAGTACATGCAGGAAATTATATGACAAAATTCAACATTCATGAATAATTGCAACAAGCTCCACGCTAGGGATAAGCTGATGAAAGACATTAGAAGCATTCTCTTGAAATCAGCATTGAGATATTGGATCAAAGATTTTAAGCAAAGCAGCCTGGTGAAAAAGAACTGAAACTATAAAGTCTATTAAAGAAAAAAAAAAAAAAAAAAAAAAAAAAAAAAAAAAAAAAAAAAAAAAAAAAAAAAAAAAAAAAAAAAAAAAAAAAAAAAAAAAAAAA